>OX382349.1:7230373-7290373 GCA_947507615.1 Hemithea aestivaria | reverse complement strand
ATAATACCAAATTTAAAGTCAATCGGCCCACCCGTTTAGGCGTGAAAAAGTAAAAAACATAATATCCATACGTACAGTAGGTATAAAGTTTGTATTTATATTTATAATTATATTAGTAGGAATAGTGGACTCGCGCGCACTTCGTAGTATCTAACAGAAAATAGCCCACACAAAAATTATAGCAACATGCAACATGTATTGCTTTATGTGTTCCTAGGCGTCGTAAACTTTAATATCATACATTTAAAAAAAAATAATAATAATTTAAAATGATAAAAAATACTAGTTTCTGATTTTTCCCTTTGTTACTACGACATTACCTATCGGGATGCCAAATTTCAGCTTTCTAGGTCATCTGGAACTGGGATATTACTTTTGATCTATCCCTCAGTATGTATTAACTTCACCGATTACTGAATGTTCATATCTAAATAACCGTTTGAGCTGTGTTATTGGAATTTGGAACAGAGATATAGTTCGTATATTTAAGTATATGTGCCAAATTTGACTTGTCTATGTGTAATAGTTTTTGTATAACGAGGGTGTAAAAAGTCGTCAAAACGCGCTTTGGATGGTTCGTGTAATATAACACACGGCGCGGTCGCCAGTTCCTTTGCTTGAACTTGGCTTGACTCGCTGCCGCGTGTCTAGATTATAAACGTGAAAGTTTGTAAGAATGGATGTCTGGATGTATGTTTGTTACTCTTTCACGCCTAAACGGGTGGACCGATTGAGCTGAAATTTCGTATAGAGATAGTTTGGACCCTAGTATAACACATAGGCTACATAAGTACTGCGGGTAAAACCGCTGGGGGCAGCTGGTATTATATAAAAACCTTGAGTTGATGATAATGAATCTAAAGATAGATAGACTAGCTGCACCCAGCGGTTTTACCCGCTTTTTATAGCTTATGTGTTATTCCAGGGTCTAAGCTTTCTGTATACTAAATTTCAGCTCAATCTGTCCACCCGTTTAGGCGTGAAAGAGTAACAAACACACATCCAGACATCCATTCTTACAAACATTCACTTTAACAACTAAATCACACTTACAACTTAAAAACTAAATCAATAAAAAAACTAAGTGTAACATATTAGGGTATACCTATAGGTGAAACTTTCCGTCGCAACGCTTCGGCTTTACGCTAGTGTGAGTAGAACCTTATGTATGGCATACCGGAAGTGAGCTGGTTTGACTCGCGTCCGCCCTCACCGGAAGTGGATGGCATACGTTGAGTGACGCGGATGTTACGTGATTGTAGTGACGTTTACGTCCTTTTATGATGATACAAGCTAGTAATATTATTAAAATAAAATAGGTACTTCGATTTCTAATTCGTATATTTAATCGAGAGAGAGAGACGTACATTTATTCATTGAATTAATGAATAACTTACTTGCATAAATAAATACATATATTATGTATAATCACGCTGCGCTTGGTTCCCGTTCGGATGAGTGTTTCGGCGTACCCGCTGCCCCGGCATTATGGCGTCCCGCAGGAACACCCCGAGGTTTTTAGTGGGTATCCCCGCCGCGCCCATCTTCGGCGGGGGAGTCCCACATACCGCCCCGCGCCCCCCTGCGTGGGGTGATGATGCGTATCGCATTTTTCCTGGATCAAAAAAAAAATAAAAGGCAGAGACTATTTCGCTCCACTTAGTACGATCCTGACACACCTCTTTCGATTAAATATTTTTTTCTTTCTTGTGCCGACACCAACCTAGTGGGATAAAGGCAGGAAAAAGAAGACTTTCCACCCTTTATTGAAACTCGCTTATATTTTTGATTTTTTATGCTATGAAGTAAGAAGACGAGCAAGACGCTCACCTGATGATAAGAGATAACGCTGCCCATAATCAGTACAATGACACCTAGGATTTCACAATGATGTGAAATTCTGGGTACACTGCACCAGCGCTTCTTACTCAAGAGTCATAAGATGTTAAGACTCTTCAGCCCAGTAATTTCACTAGCTACAGTGCCCTCCTACCGAAGCACAGTAATGTTTGCACATCACAGTCTAACCCAGTAAAATGGTAATAGGTAAACATAATGATACTTACCGGGTGTCCCTTTGCAGGAGGTCGACTAGGTGGGTACCCCAACAGTGCCAGTTATTCTACCGCCTGAGCAGTGATGTGCAAACATTACTGTGCTTCGGTAGGAGGGCACTGTAGCTAGTGAAATTACTGAGCTGAAGAATCTTAACATCTTGTGACTCTCAAGTGAGAAGCGTTGGCGCAGTGCACCCAGAATTTTACCTATGTAAAATCCTGTACCTATGTAAAGTCCCTATGGGCAGCGTTATCTTGTACCATCGGGAGAGCGTCTTGCTCGTATTCTTACGTTGTATAAAAAAAAAACATGAGTCCCAAATATTCCTACAGCATAATAAAACATGGTTAACTTCGTACATACAAAATCTTTGTTCAATTTTCATTGGAAAATCATTAAGGGCCCCGTTTATCAAAGTTGAGACGTTACCCTCAGGCTTCAGGGCTGAGCGAACTGTGACGTCACGCCCTTAATGTTACGGCATTATCTTTATTTGTAAAAGGTTGTATAATCTGCTTGATTACAGAATAATAAATTTTATTTTGTAGAAATTTATCCGAGAAATGAGTAAATTGATTTTTGGAACGAAGTTCCTTATCGCGCGTTGTGAAAGGGGGCTAGACGGAAAAAATTCTTACGAAAAGTTGTCAGGACACTTCTTGCTATTGTAAGCTATTGTAAGCTGTGCGGCGTGCGCATGTTTCTCTGTCTCTCTCTCTCTCTCTCTCTTATAGAAAGCAAGCCAGATATTTTCATTAATCGAAAGGAACTTCGTTCCATCCGGGTGTCCCTTGACACCTCTCAAGTCTTCAGTCTGCCCACCTGATGGTGAGTGGCTACCGTCGCCTATGGATACTTGCAATACCAGGGGTACCGCTGGTACGTTGCCTACCCTTCAAGACTCTATTCACTTGCCTTTTGAAGAGTCCCATGTTAAAGCTCATCGGAAATACCGCGGGCGGAAGCTCATTCCACAATTTGCAGGTGTACGGCAAGAAGGAGCGAGTGAATCGCACAGTGCGAGAGTGCCAAGCATCAATAATTTTGGATAACACTGTACAATTATATTATACTAGCTGCACCCAGTGGTTTTACCTGCTGTACCTACTATAGCCCATGTGTTATACCAGGGTCTAAGCTATCTCTACTATACCAAATTTCAGCTCAATCGGTCCCCCCGTTTAGGCGTGAAAGAGTAACAAACATACTTTCATACATTCTTACAAACTTTTATGTTAAAATATCAGTAAGATGGATGGCGATGACGGCGATCAGGAGAGCGTCTTGCTCATCTTCTTACTTCTATAAATAACTTTATAGACTCGTAATCTCCCTTAAACATAGTAAAGGCTCGATTTTAGCCAAGTTTAACCACAGATATAAGTAGTTCAGCAGGCGGAGAGCCGGAGCGCCCGAGGGCCTCGTTAGGACGTGAGATACCACCAACTTTGATGCCCCTTACTATTGACTACTACTCTACTAGCCATATTGACAATGAAATTTTTTAATTTAAATTCTGTAAATATGCAATGTTCATGTAATTTATTTTCCTTTTCCTGTTTAGTTGTCAGGAAGAGATCACAATTAGTGATAAGACCGCCGATAAAGGGTGGATTTTAGCCAAGTTTAGCCACAGATATAAGTAGTTGAGAAGGAGGAGAGCCGGGAGCCCGAGGGCCTCGTTTGGACGTGAGATACCATAGAGACGTGTAGCTCTTCAACCACTCTTCAAACTTTGACGCCCCTTACTATTGGTACTCTACTTACTATATTCACAAAGATTTTTTTTAAAATAAAAGCATATTTTTACATATTGGTGGCTATTCTTCTATATATATAAAAGGAGAGAGTGACTGACCGATCTATCAACGCACAGCCCAAACCGCTGAACGGATTGGGTTGAAATTTGGAACACAGATAGTTTTCATGACGTAGATCTCCGCAAGAAAGCCCACGCGGGCAAAACCGCGAGCATAAGCTAGTTACCAATAATTGGTCGCCAAGCGATCATTGTGAACACAACGTATTCCGGCATGATGTTCACTAGTGGTCACTATAAGAAAAATAGAAAAAAAAAACACATAAAACTTACTTTACTTTATATGTGGATCAATAAAAAGTTTCTTATCTTATCTTTAAACTTTCATAAAAGAAATCTTTAAAAAGTAGCAAATGCACCGAAAATAAAAACGCGCGGTAACGCTCACCATGTGAACAGATCCTTAACAACGTGGTTACGCGGTAACAACTGATACCCTCGAACACAAGGGTCACTTAAGGCCACATCTCATGTTCAAGATGTTTGGGACTCGCTACAATCGGACTTCGCAAAATAATACTCGACTCGACCCAGTTTGCATGATATGTGGACTTAGAGCAGCTAAAATAGGAGTTGCCGAGCCAATGGTCATAAAACTTAGTAGTGTATTTATTTAACTTTTTTGCATGAAACGTATAAGGACTTAGAGCAGCTGACATAGGAGTTGGTAAGCTTCTTATTCCTGCCATTATCCCACTAGGCGGGGTCGAGGCAACGGGTTTTCCCTTTCAGTCTTATCATCCGTCATATCCTCTTTTACACAGTTCATACTTTACCCTTTTAGGGAGAGAAGAGTTGCGGAGAGGATTGTCATAAAACTTGGTTGTATATATATTTACTAGCTTATGCTCGCAGCTTCGCCCGTGTGGCTTAATCGTTTTTAGCGAAGGTTTACGTCATGAAAACTATGTGTATTCTAAATTTTAACCCAATCCGTACTGCGATTTGGGCTGTGCGTTGATAGATCAATCAGTCACTCTTTCCTTTTATATATTTAAGATTTTACTTAACTCGACCTATTTTGCATGATATATGAGCATAGAGCGCAGTAAAAAGAATTGCCGAGCAAATGGTCATAAAAAAGGACTATATAAGACTGTCAATTGTGACATTATTTTCTAATGTCTAATATTTTTAAGCTTATTACAAGCTTTTATTTACTTTCACCTGTCTGTTGTCTGTCTGTCTGTCTGTAATCAAATCTTGAAAGTTTAATTTGACCCACTTCCCGGTGTCCGATTGAGCTGAAATTTTGCATACATGTATAAACGGATGACAATGCAATAAAAGCTTGTTTTAATTTTTTTTTTAATTTCACTTGTTTTATAAATATTAATTAATATCTACTACTAGTATAAAAATCTCATATAAAGGTTCATTATGTTTCGATGGAGAATTTCGTCCACGTTTGACAACTCCTTATTTGATATCTCTATGTATGTGAAGAGTTGAAGGGTTGTTACGTACCTTGTAACTTCGCTTCATGTGCGCTTTAGAGATTAAGTGATTGTTGATTACTTGTTACTTTGACAAGGTTCTCTGTATCCGTCCAGTCTAGCTTCCGGATTACATCCGGTCTGAATCCGACAAATGACGGACCGATAACGGACCAAAGTAGTTTTCGTATTATAGATTAGATTAGATAACTCTTTATTAAACACCATAATCTTCTAAATAAATAAAAGGAAAGAGTGACTGAATGATCTATCAACGCTCAGCTTAAAACGCTGGACGGATTGGGTTGAAATTTGAAACACATACAGGTTTTATGACGTAGACATCCGCTAAGAAAAGATTTCGCTATGAGGTGAAAACCGTGAGCATAAGCTAGTTACAATATACGAGTAATCTTATAAAAAAATACTTTGCAGGAGGTAGACTAGGTGAGTACCCAAATAGTGCCAGTTATTCTACCACCTGAGCAGTGATGTGCAAACATGAATGTGCTTCAGGCACTATAGCTAGAAAAATTACTGAGCAGAAGCGTCTTAACGTCGTATGACTCTTGAGCGTTGGTGCAATGCACCCAGAATTTAACATCATTGTGAAATCCTGTACTGATTGTGAGCAGCAACGATGTTGGTGGACAGCGTTATATCTTAACATCAGGAGAGCGTCTTGCTTGTCTTCTTACTTCTTTGTATCACACTAATACATATTATGATTGAGAAAGTTTGTGAGTGTGTATGCTTGTTACTTCTTCACGCCTAAACGGGTGGACCGATTGAGCTGAAATTTGGTATAGAGATAGCTTAGATCCTGGAATAACACATAGGTTACAGTACAGCGGGTAAAACCGCGAATATAATAATATACTTACAACTAAAATAAACTTTTAGTTTTTACTAAATTTAATATCGTACTTAAGTATACTAATTTCTTTTAAAAGTAAAGCTTTTTTAATTGCAATCTTTTTAAATTAAAAGTAAAGCTTTTTTAATGTCCAACTCTAATGCAATACTATAATTACATATGCTAATTCTAATTTGCGAATACAAACGTGGCAAAAGCACAAGCTGTGTTGCGCTTAAAAAAAAGTTAAACTCTATGCTCTTTTATATATTTATGTAACTAAATGCTACAATAGCAGTTTCTACCAAGAGAAAATGTATAAGAAATAAACGGGGGCTGACTAGGGATGAAAATTTCCGGAAATATTCCGAAAGTTTCCATTACTTCCATGAAACTTTCCAAATTTGACAGAAACAATGGGTAATAAACCCCAAATCAGAAATCTGATTTTTTAAATGAAAATGCTAAGTAAAGTAAAATTACTGCTGATAGGATAGTAGGCTTAGTGCCTGTCTACAATACTCAATCAAGAATTTGGACTATAAAATTAAATTTCTAACTGATATACCAAGGAAAAGAAATACGCTGTTCATTGATGGAAAAATCATACCAATTACCAAAAAAACGTTGTATTTTTGTTTTACTTTGTTAAATAGACTAATTCTTGTGCATATGAAAGTATATACACGTGTCTGTATGTAAAGGGTGAAACAATGCAATAACTGATTCACAAGTAATAACCTGGCTGCTTGGTGAGCTAATGTTAAAACAGAATTATATGAATTATGTTTATATAAGTCGGTATCAACGCCCTCTTTGGTTGTTTATAATTTTTATAATTGTAAGTAAAAAAAAATGATGGGTTCAGCTATCATAAGTAACCAGTATCATAGTTTTCACTTTTTCTTTGTATATTTCCATCGTCAATTAAATATTCATGGCAATTACCATCATTTATTATAGTTTTGAGATAGATAAGTATAATAACATAACAAAAATAAACCCAGAAGGCCGTAGTAGTCAAAAAAACGCATTCAAAAATTCAGTGTTAATCTGGAAATTTTGGAAAGTTTCCTGCAATGTTTCCCTATATTTCCGGAAACATTGGAAGTATTCCTAGAAAGTTTCGGAAACATTCGGACATTTTCATCCCTAGGGCTGACAAGCGGGAGTGATACAAATTTTCGAACGTCGTTTTTTCGAAAAATATTCAAGTGGTACGTTTTTGCGAAAGTACGTTTTTGCGAAGGTCGTTTTTACGAAAAACTAACAAGTGATACGTTTTAGCCCTCTAGTTTGACGCCTTAAATACACGCAAAATACTAACAAAATATACTAAAAGCCACGAAAATCCACGACAAAACAAGGTTATCCTAAATAACATATTTGGCAACTAACGTGATATTCGAGATGTTTCTATCCTTCACCGCGGATGTGGACCTAATCTTCAGTAGACGAAAATATAAAGACCGAATTCCACTGGGAGAATAATGTATTATTATGTAAGTATGTATGTAAGCTTAAAAAAAAAAAAAAAGTATGTATGTAAGCCATAACATAATCTATGGTGAAAATAAATCAAATTTATTTATTTATAGTCAAACCACCAGCTAAAAATAAAACAATAATTTACAGTTTATACGCCATACAACCAATTAAAGGTTCACACGTATATAACACAAAGTATTTTATAGAAACTGTGAGCTTAAGTATAAAATCATTTAGATAAAGACAGTAACATTAAAAAGTCTTAGAGAAATGAAATAGTGTTCAAACAGCTTTGACTCGTTTCATTTATCTCTCGATAGGATAATAATATGGTGACCCTGCCAGGATCAAAAAAAGAAAAACAGATAAAAAAAATTGCGAGATAGCGACGACTATAATATTATACTTATGTAAAGGGTAGTCGTTAAAGGTCTTCAACATGTCATCAGTCAACATACCTAGGTAATATATGGATGTTTGTACTCTTTCATATCTAAACGAGTGGACCGATCGTGCCGAAACTTGGCATACCAAGTAGTTAGTGTAGTTTCGAGGAAATTATCTTGCCTTCTAAGTAACCTGCTACCATTTTTAACCGTATCATCGCATAAATTAAGGCGAGATCGTAGTCAAAGGCTAACCTAAAAATTTCGTTACAACAAAAAGTTATCCATTCGATTTTTTAGGGTTCCGTACCTCAAAAGGAAAAAACGGAACCCTTATAGGATCACTTTGTTGTCCGTCCGTCCGTCCGTCCGTCCGTCCGTCCGTCTGTCTGTCAAGACCCTTTTTCTCAGGAACGCGTGGAGCTAACAAGCTGAAATTTATAGGAAATACTAAGGTCCATTGCTTCTTAGAGCTGTGAAAAATTCAAACTTCTAGGCCAACGCAATCAAAAGATATAGTCAAATATGTCGCAAATTTCAGCAAATTTTCGACATTACTAAATAAATCAAAACCTACGGGGCACTTCCCGTGAACTCAGAATCTTGAAATTTGGCACGAAGCAATTCTTTAGAGCACAGATAATGGAAAAATTGCGAAAACCATAAATTTTTTATTTGATCATATGAAAAAAATATTTTGAATAATTTTATACTTACTACCCTTTTTCTCATGAACGCGTGCAGGTATTAAACTGAAATTCATATCAAATACTAAGGCTTATAATACCTTTAAACTGTAATAAAATCAAACCTCTATCTCAACGCATTCAAAAGAAACAGCAATTTTAGCCGAAATTTTAAACACGCAACTACTCTCAAAAAACCAAAACCTACAGGGTACTTGCCGTGAACGTAGAATCTTGAAATTTGGTAAAAAGCAATTCCTTAGAGCACAGATAAAGGGAAAATTCTGAAAATTGTACATTTTTAGTTACATCATATAAAAAAATATTTTTAATAATTTCATACTTACTACCTTATTTCTCATGAACGCGTGCAGGTATTAAACTGAAATTCATATCAAATACTAAGGTCTATTATAATACCCTTAAACTGTAATAAAATCAAACCTCTATCTCAACGCATTCAAAAGAAACAGAAATTTTAGCCGTATTTTTTAACTCGCGACTACTCTCAAGGGAATCAAAACCTACAGGGTACTTGCCGTTAACTCAGAATCTTGAAATTTGGTTCGCAGCAACGTCTTAAATCACAGGCACAGGAAAAATTACGAAAACTGTAAATTTTTAGTTACATCATATAAAAATATTTTTAATAATTTTGTATTTACTATCCTTTTCCTCAAGAACGCGTACAGGTATTAAATTGAAATTCATACCAAATACTCAGCTTTATAATAACTTTAAGCTGTACAAAAATCAAACATCTATGTCTACGAAATCAAAAGAAACAGCAATTTTAGCCGCATATTTTCAAACTCGCAAGTACTCGCAAGGGAATCAAAACCTACTTACAGTATATAATATTATACCCACTTTTCCTTAGGGTTCCGTAGAATGCCGTAGGTTTATACGGAACCCTCGGTGCTCGAGTCCTACTCGTACTTGACCGTTTTATTGTATTATTATATCGCTCCTTCGCAGTGTGTTACCACCCTAACAATAAGTGGGCAAACTCAATAGAAGTGGCCGTCTGTCATATATCTGTATCGGAAACTGTCGAACCGAACAAACACAATAAAAACAACGTGTTACCGAATGTGCGTGAATTCGGATTGTGTTTATAATGACTAGATAGGTCAGAGACCGTATTGAGTGAGCCTTACACTTGACTGAATTTAGTTCCTAAATTCAGAACCTAAATTCAGTCAGAAACGATAATTGCATCTGAATTTAGGATGCTTACTTGCTAAATGTTATTACACTTGTCTTTTAGGGTTCCGTAGCCAAATGGCAAAAAACGGAACCCTTATGGTTTAGTCATGTCTGTCCATCCGTCCGTCCGTCCGTATGTCACAGCCACTTTTTTCCGAAACTATAAGAACTATACTGTTGAAACTAGGTAAGTATTCGATGTATTCGGTGAACCGCATTAAGGTTTTCACACAAAAATATAAAGAAAAAAACAATACATTTTTGGGGCTCCCCATCATTTCATTTTTTTTTCATCAAACCCTTACGTTTGGGGTATCTATGCCGAAAACAATAAATTGTTCGTAGAATCATCCTCCATCATCAATATCATGAAAACCTTCCATGAGATAAGCAAAAAAGGGTACGAAGAAGTAAGAAGACGAGCAAGACACTCTTATATACAAATACAAATACAAAATATTTATTTTACCAAATTAATAACTAAGCTTACAGATTTCCTGTGGTTCCCGCACTAGGGCTCGCCTGTATCGCGGGAAACCTTACAATTTAAACGAAACGATAATATGATTATTTTCAAAGTATGATATAAAGACTTTCTAGTCATTACAAGAGAGGTAAAATAATGAATTTAGTAATTTTAAATAAATTAGAAGCTAAATTTTCAGAGAAGTAAACAGAAAACAAAACTAAAACCTAAAGTGAATTTCCTATGTGAAATAATTATGTGTCTACTTGGATGTCTTTGTGTTTGCGTTTGCTCAAATATGTATGTATGAAATATGTACCTTCGGTGTGTGTGATAGTGCAGAAAGGTTGTGTATGTGTTTGTGTGTGTGTGTGTGTGTGTGTGTGTGTGTGTGTGTGTGTGTGTGTGTGTGTGTGTTGTGTGTGTGTGTGTGTATATATGAGATAACGCTGTCCATAATGAATTTTTCCACTAGTCTAACCCTCTCGCAAAGGAAGTCTGCACATTAAGTCGGGGATAATAATTTGATTGACAATCCAAACGAGGAGACCCGGCCAACGTACAAAAGCACAAACTGTCCACTCCAGCCGCAACAAAAGGTATAAAGTAAAGAAAAACCTCCCTGTGAGCGTAGATAACGTCAATTAGGTAAGATGTATGGCCGCGCCGATGTCGGTACTTTACTCACTTTAGCTGTTTAAATCGGAGATACGATGTTATTATCTATTGACCATGCAATGTAGAAATATACATTTTTGTAAACTAATGTGTTATCCATATAAACTATGTAAACAAACGACTTAACTCACGGAAATAATAGTCGAAACTAGACTCGACTCTGGGTTTCGGACAATTACGATGTCCTTCATCAGGAGCTCACGCCTCTCTGTCGCGACTCTGCGCTGGCTACCAAACCCAGGGTTGAGCCTAGTTTCGACTTAAATTATTTCCGTGAGTTTAGTAGTTTGTTTACATAGTTAATATAAAAATATATTTCTATATTAGAGCATGTAGATTCTGTAAGAAGACAAGACTAATAATTCGTAGCAAAATGGTTCGCATTTTATAACCCTTAGAACATACATTTAAATATTTTCAATAACGCCTCTTTAGAGTTAACAACAACATATTATGCAAAATTGAAAAAAGCTTGGGTATCGCACTGATGTATATCACTATTTAAAAAAATGTTCGCTACAGTTAAAAGACGTTTCTTAAACTGTAAGTCCCGGCTGTTTCCAATAAAAGATTTGTAGGAGGTAGTCGTCATGTTGTTTGACATGAACTAATTATTAAAAAAGTATATAAGATCTTTGTTTTTGGCGGTTTTAACAGCTACTCGTACCTACTACCTTCTCTTTTCTACTTAGCATTAATTGGATAACAAAACAGCTGACGAGTTTTCAGCAGTAAATCTACTTACCCCTATCTACATATAGTCAACTATCCCCTACCCAGCTTAAAACACAAAACATGGAATCATCATCTTCCTGCCCTTATCCCACACTAGGTAGGGTCGGCACAACACGTTTTTCTCCTCCATTCCACTCTATCATCCGTCAAATCTTCATCCACTCCCCTTGCACGCATATCCTCTTTCACACAGTTCATCCAAACCTTTTTTGGGCGTCCCCTTCCCGAATTACCACCAATGACCATATTCATAGACTTTTTGGTCACGTGGTTTTCCTCCCTCGGCATAACATGTCCATACCAGGCCAATCTTCCACTCTTTAATTTTTCTGTCACTGGTGCAACTTTCAGGCAACAAAAAATTGAATATTCCTTCCATATTTTTCTGTCCATATAGCTTCACAGATAAATCCACAGTCCGTCAGTTTGCGTTTCCGTTCGTTTCCGTACCATTAGTTCGGCCATTTTTTAAGCTACCTTCAGAAATCCATTTCCGGCACAATGTATGACAAAAAACAATATAGTGGATTCTGGGAATCCTTTTGGGATAAGAAATGGGACGTATTTTGAAGATAAATACACATATAATAAAATATATGAGAATTAAGAGATTGCTTCATGCAATAAGACCGCCACTTGTTTTAAGATTGTTTTAAAATTAGAACTAGTTCTTGTAACTTGTTATGTAATTAATAAGTGTTTTTCTATTCTAAGTAAGTATAATATTATGTTATTTCTTTTCAAATGTTTGAATTTGAATCATTACTCCCAAAACTATGAATCATAACTACGTTTTATTTCTAAGCGACTTTAGTTATATAATAATAATTAGGAATATACTATTTTGTTCTCTCCAATAACAGTAAATAAGTAAGTCTTTTTCAACAAATTGAGCTGAAATTTTGTATAGGTAGGGACATTCTTGTGGATCAAACTCAAACTCAAAATTCATTTATTCAAATAGGCTACAATGGAGCACTTTTGTAAGTTAATTTTACATTTTATTTTAATATTCTACCGCTCATTCGCAAGGCACCTCTATGAGAAGAACGAGCAAGAAACTCATAGGGATGTTCCTTCGTGTATAACGAACAAATGTTAACTCCACCTCCATAAGTCGTGGTCCTCATATCTGAGGGTCCTGACCTCCTCCATCCATGACTTTTTTCCTCACGATGTTACGCCATCTTGTCCTATCTCCGACCACCCGGAGAGCATCGTAGACGGTAGAGTCGAGAGTGGTGCGGATCTGGTCCGACCAACGCATTGGTCTTCGGCCACGGGTTCTTTTCCCTTCCTTACTTTGCCAGTGCAAGTGCCAATGCAGCAAATCTTAACTGACGCATTTTTTTTTATGTGATGAAGTAGAAGACGAGCAAGACGCTCTCCTGATGTTAAGAGATAACGCTGCCCATAATCAGTACAATGCTACTTAGGATTTCACAATGATGTAAAATTCCAGGAACACTGCACCAATGCTTCTTACTCAAGAGTCATAAGATGTTAAGACTCTTTAGCCCAGTAATTTCACTAGCTACAGTGCCCTCCTACTGTCGCACAGCAATGTTTGCACATCGCTGCACAGGCGGTAGAATAACTGGCACTGTTGGGGTACCCACCTAGACGACCTCCTGCAAAGGAAGTGTACCCCCGGTATATCTTCCTAATGGTATAACCATTCTCAATTTAATATTATCGATTTGAAAGTTTACGAGTGGAAACTCATTAATGGCAGCACCGTTAAAGACATATTAATTACTATTTTACGCGTCTCTGACAAACGCCGCCATAAATTAATGTCAAATTTAACGGCGCCCAT
The DNA here is from genome assembly GCA_947507615.1 of Hemithea aestivaria. Lineage (NCBI taxonomy): Eukaryota > Metazoa > Arthropoda > Insecta > Lepidoptera > Geometridae > Hemithea > Hemithea aestivaria. Next base: position 7,276,737 of record OX382349.1, on the reverse strand, counting down.
AGATCGTAACGCCATGGAAAATTAACAATTAATATGAGAAATGATTATCCTTTGAAGACACCATTATATTAAACACAAATAAATGCATACGAAGATAAAGGCTCAACTAATATGCTTGCTTATGCTCGCGGCTTTGCTCACACGGCAAAATCCTTTTTTAGCGGAGGTCTACATCATAAAACCTATCTATGTTCCAAATTTTAACCCAATCCGTCCAGCGGTTTAGGCTATGCGTTGATAAATCAGTCAGTCAATCAGTCACTCTTTCCCTAGCCAGTTAAATAATTATTAAACTGAGTTATTTTTTATGAATTTTTAAAATAATTATCACCCCTATTGTTTGAAAAAAAAAAAAACTCGAAATCATACATTTTATTTTATTAATGACAAGAAAACTTACAGCCAGCTTATGAATAAATAGTTATATAAACACGAAAGGCCAATTACAAGTTTTCATAGATAAATACAGGAAAAGGTAAAATAGAACAAGACGACAACAATATAATTGTATGCACACTACAGCATTATGAAGAAGAAGAAGAATAAAACTAAAAAACGCGTAAACACCAGTGGGTACTAAGTATATATCAACATATAAGTATTATCATAATCTTATATAAAATATAAATAAAAAAGATATGTCTATTATAAGATTACAAACAATAAGTACATAAAAAACTGCTACCCAACAAAGTGTCACACACCGGTAATATATGAAATTAAAATTGAAATTAAAATTTCGCGGAACATACTATATTGCGCTCAAATTATGACTTACTAGCTGCGCCCAGCGGTTTTACCCACTGTACTGTACCCTATGTATTATTCCAGGGTTTAAGCTATTTCTATACCTACCAAATTTCAGTTCAATCGGTCCTCCCGTTTAGGCGTGAAAGAGTAACAAACATACAGCCAAACATCCATTCTTACAAACTTTCACGTTTATAATATTAGTAAGATGATCTCCACAATAAGGCCCTAATTGAATTGGCCGAATTTGTGCGTAACCTATCATAAAAAGCGAACGCGATCATGAACAAAATGAAGAGCATGACCGCTTTACCACTTCGTCCCGTCGCTGTCTGTCGTTAGCTTTTAGGTCTTAGACTTTAAAGACGTTGTGGTGAAATGGTTAGCACCATTGGCTGGAGACTGAGAGTTGGTGGTTCGAATCCTATCAAAGGCACACTTTTCAACGGAGAAGAATGCGAGAGCGTACCTTCGTCGTCCCTGCAGAACTGCGGCTGGAAGGACCCCGGGGTTTTAGTGGGTATATCCGCCGGTTTCTCCGGCGGGGAGTCCCACATAACCACCCTGGACTAGCGTTACAACGGCTCAGGGTGGTATGCGTAAGGCATTTCGCCGGAAAAAAAAAAGGTTTTAAATTAAATTAAAATTAAATTGTCATTTATTTCAGTCATACAACCATATTATATCTAATCTTACATTTTTCACTTAGATACTTATAATAATTAATTAAATATAAATGAGCAACAATAAATACAAACACAAATGAGCAATAATAAATAAAAAATAAAAATTGATAATACTAAATACTACTACTACTTTTAGACTTTAGAGAAACGCATATCCCCAAATTTTCTCTCAGCCAGTTTGAAAATAATAAAATAGCGTAAAATAGTAGGGAAGCAGGAAAGTAGGGGGCGATTGGCGAATGCTATAATCAGGTGAGTGTTGCCACTCGCCTTGAGGGTTTACTGCCATTTTTGGATGGCGGCCAACAAAGATGTACGGTGACCACAATGTAAAATATTTTAGGAATTCTTTCTATTTTTTTTAGCGCGGACTTAACAGACGTTTGACCGCAATCTTATGTGCAGGCCCATTGACTAATACGCATTGCTATACCACTATTAACCGATAAAAATTAAATTTTCTTAAAGTCACTAGATTTGTCGTTTAAAGTGTGTGCTTCATCGCGGTAAAAAAAAGAATAAACAGGTAAAGTTTGCAAGAGTATTTTTGGGTTCGGGGTTATGATAGACCGATTTTATCTAGTGTCTTTGGTATTAGCATTTATACTTAGCAAATTAATGGGCTTTTTTGTTTTTTGCAACGTAACCTACGTGCTGACTAGTGACTTTTACTGAGCAAAATGTACTAAATTATCTAAAAAATAAAAACCTCGTGTCTGTTATCAAACTTCTGTGAAACGGCTTGACCATATTTAATGGGAGACATACACAATAGAAGCAATAAAATAAGGACGTAGGCTAGATTTTAACACATGCAGACAAAGTTGCGCTTGTCAACGAGGAATTTTTATCCACTCACACGTCCGCCCTTGACAGCTGAAAAAGCGTCGAACGTCCGCGCCCGCGATCCAAATAGAATCGCGTCGAGCGCTCACTACTGATACCTACTAAACGTCTATTTTCTAGTAAACTATTGAACCATTTTCTATGAAAAATAGCATTATATAGTTAAAACTATAGAAAAATAAAATATCTGAAAATTTTGATTCAAATATTAACACAAAGTATATAAAAAAAAATTCGAACTTGGCAATATGTGTTAATTTTAGGTATTTTTTTGGTTTAAACACTTTTTTACGGAACATCTCTGAATATTTCTTATTTTTACCTGCATATTATTAAACTAGATTATATAAGCTTTGATTTGATACCAAAATATAATTACTTGAAAAGTACAGTGTAGCACAATAAATCAAAACAAAACACCCATTAGTGTATAAATCTTCAGCGCCTAGAACAAAATCCTGAGAATGGAAATATTAAATCAATGAATTCAAACTATTTTTGTTTATATTTTTTAATTTGAGGTATACGTAACTAATCATGTTGAACTGTTTTTCTAAATTTACGTTGTATTTTAATAAAATAATTGTTGATTGAAATTAATCATGGAAAAATATTACGGAAACGCGGCAAACACGACAAAAATTTTACATGTCGACTTTAAGACATGTAAAATTGTCCTGATTTTGTTTATTTCCTTAATATCTGTACCAATTCCGAAAGATAGTATCATGAGGATCATAATAATATATAATTTTAATAAAAAAAGGTGAATTATAAACATTTTAAACGCAGATTTCACTGGCACGCATGAAAACTTCGAAAAAAAAAATTAAAATTTTGCCAAGAGCTTAAAGCCTTATTACACTTGGCTGAATTTAGTCACTAAATTCATAATATAAATTAGGATGAACGATACTTTCTTCTAAATTTAGGATGCTAAATGTGATTACACTTGACTAAATTCAGTGGCGACTGAATTTAGGCTTCTAAATTTAGCCAGGTGTAATAAGCCTTTTAACTTCAGATTTAATGACCACAAATATAAAACGTTTATTACAAAGCCATTTACAACCATATTTAAGCAAATTTTCAGTGTTTTCATGGATAAAAACATGTTTTAAAAGTAGTAAGTCTCTTAAGCCGCTATAGCGGCTGTAACGTTTAACTCAACTTTTTTTCGGACCGCTATAGCGGTCGGGACGTTTGAGTGGTTATAGAATGTTCCAAAATAATACATAAAATACTCACCCTACTCGATAGGTATGTCTCTACCATCCAATAACAGTATGTAAATTAGGAAGGTTTTAAAAAGGAGGATGACTTGAGAATAAGCTTCGAGTTTCCAGATAGCGACCCGTTGAAATGCCAGAGGTAAACGCCATATTATAGAAAAAAAGAAAAAAGCGTTTGTTCCAAATTCAAAAGAAACTTGATCCGTTAGCATAGTCAACCCAAAAGATATGTCAAGTTTATTTTGTTCGCAAATCTGCCGACCTAGGAATTATACCATACATCATTTGGTCGTCCCCAACATATTACATTTTGAAATGAGTAACAGCCCTAGTGGGGCACGTGAACCTGCATTTTTTTAATAGTATCTCCCGCCCCACCAAAACGCGATCAGTGGGGCGCGTGAGACGCAAAATTTTTGACAGTTTCACCTGCGCCACCAGTGGGGCGACTCGTAACTCGTAGGGCAGTCGGGAACCACTCGAATTATCTAAACATAATACAAATACAAAAATATTTATTTGCGAATACATATATAGGTAAGATCAAGATAGTAAAATACATGAAAAATGTTCAGCCATATAGACATGCCAATTTCGTAATTTGAGAACAAAGATAAATAAAGAAAAGAAAACATTAATAATAATATAATGTAAGGAAAGCGTGACAGCTCAAAATATTTTACTGAAACTTGGCACAGAGATTAGCGAACAGGGAAACTAGAAAAGGATTTTATTCCGCCTTCTAGATTTAGTTCCCTATTTTCAGCCGTATCCATCGCTTAAGAACAGGGAGAGCGTGGTCAAAGACTACTCTATATCAAAAATATGTGGCTTTGTTTCACTGTAGGTACTCTTCAATTGTTGTTGCAACTTAATATTATTATGTATTTTATTTACCTACAATGCTACCCATAACGAATTGTTTGGAGTTTTTTATTTTTATTTATTGTTCTTAAGAATTTTAATGTTTAAGTTTCAATTGTGATGTCACCACATTAGGGTACCAGCGGAAGACCAGCGTAGGTCAACTAAGATCTACACATGCTGAGCTGGTACCTTTTTGCGACAGGATGTGATTTTTCTCTATATATTAATACTATGTTTTTTTCTCTTATGCTTTGTATATTATTATTATCATCTTGTGTGCAAATAAATTTATTTCTATTCTATTCTATATCATCATCCTTAGCTCTATCAATTGCCCAGCATGGGCTTCCTTTTGATTATACCATTTTTGGTTTAATTTGCGAGCAATCAGAGAAAGGTGACCTGCCTGCGTAGCACACCGTGATATTGACGTAAGAGTAGCAACTTTCGTCCCACTGTCAAAAGTAATTGACGTTTGTAAGAGCACAATGACATTGGAAGTAGCTGCAATATGTATGCAACGACAGCGCGAGTAGCAAGAGTAGCGTCTTGATAAGTCAGTATACTCAGACAGTGGGGCGGGTGTTGCTACTCTTGTGTCAATGTCTTACTATGCTAAAGGGTAGTAAATAAAAAAGTCAATTTAAAAATTACACAGCCTAAAATAGAGTCATTAAATTCTGACAAAGTAATAACCTTCCTCAGTTATTGAAATATATGACTGTTATTTCACCAACCCTGTCCTATAGTTATAGTTATTCCAAATAGGTTTCCTGATAGAAGGTTCTCGTATTTCACAGAATGATCTAGATGTTTAATGGTGCAAAAAGAATGGCTGTGGTTTTACTAACACAAACACACTCACTTTTTATATATGTGTCACTAGAGACACTAAATTTATCTACGTGACAAATATTATGCTTATCAATACACTAGTTTTCATGTGGCGAGGTAGCAAAAACACGAATTCTGCACCTTTCTTTAACAAAGGGATTCATCCCACCTTGTAAGATATCATTTTCTTTTTCTATAGGTTATCCTTTGACCACAATCTCGCGTGATGTTAAGCAACGATGCAGCCATAGATGGTAGTAGACTCAACAGAAGGTGGGATAAATGCCTCCATGAACATACATAAAAAAACTGCAAAATAGGAATATTAACAATAAAAAACTTAATTTTTATCAGCATCTTATCAGCCCTTATCCCACAGCCCACACTAGGTAGGGTCGGCACAACACGTTTTTCTCCACCATTGTACTCTATTACTATGTGGTATCTAATAATCTTCTACTATATAAAAAAAAGTCGGGTTTTCCTCCCTGACGCTATAACTCCAGAACGCACGAACCGATTTCCACGGTTTTGCATTCGTTGGAAAGGTCTCGGGCTCCGTGAGGTTTGTAGCAAAGAAAATTCAGGAAAATTTTGAAACGAAGACATCTGGTGGCGAAACGGAATTCGCCGGGTTTGCTTGTGTGTTATACATATTATTTATCTTAAGCGCGTATATTATATCGAGTGACGCTCTCTGCATAATATTATTATACACATTTTAAAAGTGTTTTCAGTTTGATATGATAAAAAATGCCATGGGCAAAAAATCAACAAATTTCATTATGCCATTTTTTAACATATCAAACTGAAACCACTTTTAAAATGTGTGTAATAATATTATGCATGGCTGATCTTGATTAATTTACAATATTTTTACAAGCTTTTATTTACTTTCACTTGTCTGTTGTCTGTCTGTCTGTCTGTCTGTAATCAAATCTTGCAACTTAAATTTGACCCACTTCCCGGTGTCCGATTGAGCTAAAATTTTGCATGCATGCATAAATCGGATGACAATGCAATATTATTATAACATGGAGCTGATCTGATGATGGAGCTGGGAGGTGGTCATAGGAACTCCGTAATAAAACGACGTAACCCCATCGAGTTTGGGCTCATTTGATTCGTCTTGACGAGTACTTTAGGGTAATAAAAATAAAAGCTTGTTTTTAAAAAGTTTTTTTAAAATTTCACTTGTTTTCTATGCATTTATATTTTAAAATGTGTAAAATAGTGCGAGCGAGGGAGCGTCACTCGATATATTACGCTCTTAATATTCCTAACCTTGTTTTGAGTAGTTTAATAAAACCTCATAAATATAATTGACTCTAAAATACACTAAACTAACAATTTGCCTCTATTCGCAAACCACAATTAAATCACAATTAAACCTTCACAATAAAAAACGGAATGGCATACGACCTCCTTCCATAGATAATTAAAAATAAATTAAAACGTGGCGGGAAAGTTGACATTTCCTTTACAAAATGACGGCATTATTGCTTTATGGCTTTTCCCTCGCTATGTTACAATTTTATGTGGAATTTATGGGTTTGTATTTAAATTGTGTTGTTAAGGGAACTTTTATCTAAATATACAGGGTTATTGGTAATTCAGTATAATTATATGTTCAACAAAAATTTACATTTTAATATTATATGCATGGAATTGGTGTGTATAATGAAATTCACATTAAATTTTATATTAATTTTATACATTCCGTAATAACTCATAAAATTAAAGTTCATCAAAATCCTTAATTTTAATGAATTAATATAAAAATACATCGCAAAATAACTATGAATATTATTTTAATTTATTCATATATTAACATTTAATATTAAAGACTTCATGCAACTTTATAATTTACGCATAAATTTTGTGAATAAATATTCATTGATGCATGCATTACGTAAGGACTAGAGTTGACACCTCTAATCACAAATATGTTCCATTTAACTGTGGCCCTTTAGCCACACTTCACTATCACACGCGCGTAAGTCTTTCTGAATTTTAAACGACAAACGTAATACCTCAAATATGAAATGCATTCACGATATTGCATTAAGGATAAGTTTAATTATTTAATGGATAATTTTGGGGAATGGACTGGGTTATACCACCGAACTGTTCCGCCTCGCTAAGGATAAGGAGAAATGTGCTGAGCTGACTGCCAACCTTCACTAGTTGAAGAGGTACCGAAAGAAGAAGATAATTCTCTAAGTAATACGACGAATAACAAATAAACTCTCTTCAACATCTTTATTTTCTAGGCTGATCCCACATTGCCCGACCCTCAAGCGTGTGACAGACACGACGATACAGTGATCATCGCGAGTCGCGACGTACCAACGACTTACGCTAGCGAAAGTCATACGTTGAGGGGTCAGCCCTTAATAGGACAAACTTTTCGCTTGGTATACTTTTGCTGAGGTATACTTAATGACTTAGTCTTCTTCTCTAGGTGTAGGTACATAAAGCTCAATGTAAATAACATGGAGATTGAGACATTATACACGAAATAAAAAAGAAATAAAGGGAAAAAACTGCAGCATCTAAATAAAATTACTCTGTAATAACAGCAGATTTATGTTCGGCTCTTGGTTATTTTTTGCATACCGTTTACCTTCATTTTGGTGGGGAACGGAGTTATGCGATATGTTGCCAAGAACAAAATAAAGATTATTTTTGCCCATACACTACCGAGTTTTGGTAGGCATGTAAAACTGTAAGTCTCAGTAACTGATACATCTAGTCTCCTACAAGATATTATTATAAAAGAGGAGTCGTTAAGATGTACTTAATTAAAAACTTGGTAAAACTTCAACTTAGGTAGGTATTATTTGCCACACAATCTAATAGATCATTATAGTAAATTGTAATTTGACAAAAAAGGTTAATACAATAAAAACCGTTTCTGTAAAAAATAATAATTGTACATAAAATAGACGTAGGTATAATACTCGTATTATTAATATTTTCAATTTTAAAAAAATCAGTATTTTTAAAACAAAATTCCTTAAGCCTTCTGGCATACCACCATCCAAATCGAGGTCTAATAAGAAAATGACCACCTGTCAGGCTTTCATTTTATAGAGTGAGATACCGTTCCCATTTATTAGGAATAATCGCGTGAAAAATACATGTTATCCTCTACAATTTGCATAAAGATATGTCCATATAAAAAAAGGTTTACTCGTGCACTTGTTTGGCTTTAAAAATACTTCACTGCATCATCACTTCACTACTTAGGCTATTGTCTAAATATATAAAAGGAAAGAATGATTTATCTATCAACGCACAGTCCAAACCGCTGGAAGAATTGAATTGAAATTTGGCGTACAGGTAGGTTTTAAGGTGTAAAGATCCGCAAAGAAAGGATTTTGCCATGCGTGCAAAGCCGCGAGCATATGCTAGTAGTATATAAAGTTGCTGCCCGTGTCTGTTTCCTACCCTTATGTATGCTTATATCTTTAAAAATGCGCAAAGGATTTTGATGCGGTTTTCTTCAATAGATAGAGTGATTCAAGAGGAATGTTTATATGTATAATATAGTAGAGAAACGCTGATCATTTTCTGATAGGCGCTAAGAAGTGCGCGCCGCTCCACTAGTTAAAAATAATCCAATTGAACTTATAGAGAAAGATTTTTTCTATAAATAATGGTTTTAGCGACGACGCGGCTATAGATGATAGCAGACTAAACCTAGAAGGCGGAATAAATCCCTCTTTGGCTATACTGGACATCATGTCGGAACCTTCGTTAATCTGAGGTCGGAACACGGTCATAACAATTTTTTTTTATACAACGAAGTAAGAAGACGTGCAAGACGCTCTCCTGATGGTAAGAAACAACGCTGCCCATTATTAGTACAGTGCTACTCAGTATTTTACAAAGGTACAATTCTGGGTGCACTGCACCAACGCTTCTCAGTCAAGAGTCATAAGATGTTAAGACTTAAGACTCTTTAGCCCAGTAATTTCACTAGCTACAGCGCCCTTCTACCGAAGCACAGTAATGACCGATAACAATGACCGATTGGCGTCACAGTTTGATCCAGTGGGTGGCCATAGCCGAGGCCTACCTGTAAAATGAACCTAGTAATTTACCTTTATTTGTAGCCCGTAGTCATACGTCTGCCTTTTAATCCAGAGACCCTGGGTTCAAATCTCAGTGTGTGGCAAAAAGTTCGCCTGGACGCTACTGTGTTTCGGAAGGCACGTAAAACTGTGAATATGAATAAATTAAAATAAAAATATGATTTATTGTCCAAATTACATACATAACATCAAATAAAAAAAACCCGGTCCCGGCTGTTTCCTATAAGATATGTTTCCTATAAGAGGCAGTCGTTAGGTCGTGTTGTAGGCACAGTAGTAATCTAGGCGACCTGAAACTGCAACATATAGGTTGGTCACACAACCTATAAAATGTGATTTGACTCTGACAGTGTAAGTAGGGTAACCTTCTGTTGGAGTATACACCCCAATTTTTTTTTATTGTTGTTTTTTTTATTGTTGTTATATTTAGTACAAAACATGTGGAAAACGAGTTCTAACCTAATACGTCTATAGGTATTTTAGCGTTGACTGTACAAAGCCATTTGCAATGCAAATTGTAGCAAATGCAATTATTAATAACAGCTATTGGTGTGCAGAGTTTTAGTTTGTTAGTTCCAATCCAATTGTTACTGATTGCAACCTTTTAGATTGTGTTTTTATTTTTTATACATATTATATTTTGAAATAGTTGTGCTTTACGAAGTTTTGAATCCATTTACATATTTAATAGGGATGTTTTAAAAATATAATTAATTTAAATTTGGGTTTTGAATAAAATAAAAATTGGCTGAGTTATAGGTAAAGTTTTTAGGTGGGGATGCACTATGCCAAAAAATGTACTATCAAGTACAAAATACATGAGAGTTTGATTTATTATTAAATTTACAAAGAAAATAATAGGTGTCCAATAATTTATAAATCAACTTGACAAAACTTTTTTTTGACACATCACACATCTCTTTATCGGCACTGTATAAATTTAAATAATAATTAAAAAAAACCTCTAAAATCGCCTCTGGCAAATAAGACCGTTAACAATAGAATTTCTATATCATAGAATTTCTAGTGCATATTTTAATACCTAGGTTCAATACCATATCCTATAGGTATTTAGCATTCCCTAAGTATCTTCCAGTTTAATATCATGATAACATCTAGATATTACAAAATGTGTGTGTCTCTGTGCCTCTTATTATATGTCGCGAGTCGCGAGCTCATCAAATGATAATATGATGTTACTGGAAAGTTTTAAACTGGGCGTTTTAAAAACAATCTAAACGTTGAAAAAAAAATCAAGTTGGTACCTATACTGTTTAAATTTAAGTCCTTCATAATGCGTCACAAATTTCTGAATTGAGCCGTTCATTTGGCACAACGAGATTTACCTATTATCCTTAATCCTAGACAAAAAATTGGCGGCCTTATCGCGCCAGGCAAATATTTATGTTCTTTCCTAGAATAATACAGGTAACACTTGTTTTTGTTAATCAAAAATTTTCTATAATAATATACAGAATAGACTAGTCATAATAACAATTGGCGTTCTTATTGAAATTGCATTTTTTACAAACAAGCGTACCAAACCAAACCGACCTAGTTATGTTAATTTAATTCTTCGGAACTTATCGCGTAGATATATTAATGTTATTTACAAAAACAAAAACCACTTGTGACCATGCATGAACCAGCTTATATCACTAAGCTGAAACATCAATGTTGATTTTTTAATATGTGTTTGTAAAACTAACATTTATTTTTCTTCAAGATAATTTTTTTTTCTTACGCGATAAGTCCCGAGTCCCGATACCCGATTAATAAAATCGCAATAAATTCAAATCGCCAAAGTTTAAGGTGTTGTATTGCATATAGTACTAAGTTATAATTTAAAATGACTATATCATACAAAATGGCTGCAACATGTTGCCTGGAGCACGTATACCTAATGAATATTTGTAACGACATGATGGAGAAATGATATCGTTCTAAAGCAAAAATTGAACCTCTGGGCAAACACAGGCAATAAGACAAGCTAGTTGCCGCATCTGCATTATATGTTAAAATTAGTATTTTGCCATTCAACGTGGCAATGCTGCCAGCATTCTGGGAACTCTGCCATCTGACAGTGGTTTGGAGTGGTTTGGAGTGGTTTGGACATAGCCTTAACTAACACATTACGATTTATTTTTATTGATACGAATATCGCGCTTCGCGATCACTTCACTATTTTAGGATTTAGGGGACGTAAACTCACGCGCACGCACTTTTCACTTACGCACGTAAGTCTTTCATCTAGACGACGTCATCCGCCTTGATTTGACGCTGGCGAAGAAGGCTAGCGTATCTCCTGAGAGAGACCTCGTTCAGCTGTCGCTGGACCAACTTTTTATGGCACCTTTTGTATAGGCGGTATAGAAGAACCATGCCACCAACGCCCAAAATAACTGCAATCCCAATGAGTATACTGTTGGTAGCTCCTGCTCTGGTTTTGAGTTCCTCAATGTGGGCCAAATTTACCCCACCGGCTGCGTTCTGGGCTACGATGACCTCCTCTTTAGTACTGGCTCCACCCATTTTTAGAATTAACGTAACTATCGCACTTAATACCGCCGGAAACGTCTGGCCCCAGTAAGAGCAAAAAAAAGTCAGTCATCATTTTTTTTTTTAGAAAACTTTTAGATCGGAGGATGGTTCATATAAATCACGTTTACATTCCACTGTCTTTAAAAGGTCATCACTCGCGCGCGCTCAAATTACTGGCCGGGTCGCCATGTAATGTGTGTTGTTAGGGAGATAAGTAAAACGATCGAATGCTAACATAAGACTGATTTATTAGGATATGATCAATAATATATTAAGCAGTTACAGAATAGTAAATAGTTCTTAAGTTCTTACACTACAACTTGGATTTTCTGTAGATCGACTTGTGACCGATATGTGGTTATTAAAACTGCTGTAGTAGGTATTGTTAATTTGTTTTTCTCAATATAGGCATTTGCCACACAAAAAATAGTACTATAAAAACAAACATGTCATCTGTTCTTTACTGTTTTCACTTTGGCAGGGGTTTTAATCTATTCCACTGGCCTATTGACAAATGTAACGGTAGAAATTATCTCAATACGAAATCCTGTCTGAGTTAGTTACCACGCCCAATACTATATGCCACAATTCGCTCTGGTAAGGGTACAGACAAAACTGTGTCACCAAGCAGTCATTATGACTGTATTCCGACATGACGTTACCGGGGGTAGACTTACTTTGCAGGAGGTCGACTAGGTGGGTATCCCAACAGTGCCAGTTATCCTACCGTCTGAGCAGTGATGTGCAAACTGTACTGTGCTTCGGTAGGAGAGCACTGTAGGTAGTGAAATTACTGGGTTGAAGAGTCTTAACATATTATGACTTTCAAGTAAGAAGCGTTGGCGCAGTGCGCTCAGTAACCCCCCGGTGGGTTCTCGCCTTTGCGTGGCGGTGGGGATAAGTAGCCGTGGTAAGAGGAGACCACGGTGAAACTAAGAGGAACCCGAGGCGGTCGGCCGCTCCACGCCGGGCTGAACTCCAGCAGCCCTTGTGCGAGTGGCCGAGTAGGTTGCGGTGCCTCCTGCGGGGGCATCCCAACCAAGGTGGACCGCGGTGCGTTGGCCATCGCACCGTGGCTCAATGGCGGGGGCCGCGGCGGGAGAGGAGTGATGGTATCACGATGCGCCACTCTCCCTGCCTTCCGCGGCCCTAACGGGGTCGCCACCGTCTGATGGCGGACGCGGTGGGGCCGCAGGGGAAGAGGAGTGCCGGTATTACGGTGCGCCGTTCTCCCTATCCTCTGCGGCCGATGTGTGTTGGAGGTGTTGCACCTCCGCGTGACCCTATGAAGGCAGCATAGGGCACAGTGGATGGCGCGAGCGGGCTCATCGCGAGCGCTGCCGTGGTGGAAGGTGGCAGTGGACCGGTAGACCGTACCTACGTATCCCTCGCGTAGTGATGGGCCACACCACTGCCCCTTGTCGGGTGGGACCAGGCCCGGGAGGCTGGTCAAAGGGCTCGGCCGTTAGGCGGCGAGCAGGGTGGCGCTGGATCGCGGGAGGTGTCTGGTGGCGATAAGAGGGATGTCGTTTTCCGGACATCTCCGGCGATCCGTAGGAGGAGGGGAGGAAGAAGAGGACTCTCTGATTTCCCTTTTGCAGGGTGGTATGCATTGGGAGGTCGGAGAGTCCAATTTTGAATCCCAGGACCTGGACGGAGGACGCGGGGGCGTTCGCTGTCATTGAACAGGTCCGGGAGGTGGCGCGCGCGGTGTTTCCGTGCGCCATTTCGGTGAGGGGTGGGGTCCCTTAGGACCAACGCCGCTTGGGCCGCGGACGAGTGCTTCGGCGTACCCGTTGCCCCGGCACTAAGGCGCGAGGTGGAAACACCCCGGGTTTTTAGTGGGTATACCCTGTCGGTCGGGATTGGATGGTTTGGTAGTGCCGGCGGGGGAGTCCCACATAACCTCTCGCGTCCCCCCGGGCGCGTGTGGTATGCGTAAAGCATTTTTACCCGGGTTACAAAAAAAAAAAAAAAAAAGTGCGCTCAGTAACACTGTACTAATTACTGTCATTATGGGCATCGTTATCGCTTACCATCAGGAGAGCGTCTTCCTCGTCTTCTTGCTTCATTGAATAAAAATAAACATGTTTACTAGGTTAAGGAGAGATTTATCCCACGTCTAGGTTTAGTCTGCTACATCACGCGAGATCGTTGTGAAAAGCTATAATGAATAAAAAAATGCATAGTTGGTGAACTCGCGGTAACTATCCAGCTATTTTAACGAAGGGTAAATACACTCAATGTAATCAAACGATATTAACTTTGTATGCTACATGTATTTTATAATGTTAATTACTAATAACCAGCTATCAAAAAGAGGAATTTCTCAAGGCAGTATTTTTATGAGAAATAGTAAAAATAATAAAGTAGTATTTCCCGTTTTTCTCATAAATTTTTAAACAAGATGAAAAAGTAGAAATAACAAGAAAATTTGTCGGAACCTTTTTTGGAAATTGAGTGAAATATTGAGGGAGTTATTATTATAAAAATAAATTATATTTTTTGAACAACAAAAGAACTGTCGACCTTAATTACACTGTCAGAGTCAAAACATAACAGTTGGGGTAGACGAGTTTTCGAGTGGAGACCACGTCTCGGTAAACGTAGTGTAGGGCGAGATGGGGCGATGATATCCGGAGGGTCGCTGGGGGTGGGTGGAGAAGAAAGACGAAGGACCGAGTTGAGTGGCGTGCCAGGGGGGAGGCCTATGTCCAGCAGTGGACGAACATAGGCTGATAATGATGCTGATGGATACATAGGCACGTAGTTCGTGAACATATTGATTATAATAGGTACCTACTGAATTAAACATAAAATGCACTTTTGTAAATTCTAGGACGTACCAGACGTACCTACCTAAGTAATAAAGATAAATTGGCAATGTAAAAACGAAATTGGTTGAAACCGTGTCAAATCCATTAAAATAATTGTATAAAAGGTGTTAACCAAACACAAGGTGTTTTCTATCTAGAATTACAATAAGAAAAGCGAATAATATGTTTCGATCGGTATGAACATTTCATTTTAATTTTATTTCTAACTTTTGATAACTTAAAGTCCGTATTAGACCCCCAAGAACAATAATTATCCCTTCTTCCTAACCTCACTTTAAAAACCTAGCTATACTATACATACATTTTAATTTTCTGGTTATTATAATACTAGCTGTGTACTGTAGCATATGTGTTATTCCAAGGTCCAAGCTATCTCTACACCAAATTTCAGCTAAATCGGTCTACCAGTTTAGACGTGAAGTAATAAGAAACAAACACACTCACACACTTTCCCACTTATAGTATAAGTGTGAAGTGTAGTGTGTGTACAAGTAGTGTGATGATTAAATGAATGGATTACATAAGTTCGCGATACGCTTTTTTTTTAATTTGTGGACGTTTAGAAATTATTTCTTTTTTTGTTTCAGATTATCTGGTACTTTCCCTTCTTCTAGCGTTATCCACAGCATACGTCATAGTACCTACAGAAGATGAAACCTACTCGTCCCAAGTGAGTCCTGAACTGCAATAATGGCGCACCTTGGCAGTACCATTGGACGCTGTGGAATTATTCTTCGTTAAGGGGAACAAATCTGAAGGAATCGTTAGGGGGTGAAATATTAATGGTGCTATTTTTAAATTATGAAATGTAATATGTGGCACATCTGAATAGTAAATTAAATAATGTAATCAAAATAAAAACTTTGTTTATTTAATTTTAACAAGGTCATATTTAAAAACTACACTTAGCAAAGTCTACTTCATCACCACATAGCAAAGTCATCAAGAGAGGCATTTATGACCCAGTGCTCTCGCAACGCCAGTCAAAAATGGCGTCACATCGCTAAATCCATCAGAAAATCCAAGCAGAAGACCGAGCACCAGAGCAACAACGACCACTCTGACAAGAGTGTGTGTTAGAAGAAGCAAACTGCTTATTCTTTTTTTTTCATTCTTTATAATTTATCCTTCGACCACAATCTCGGGCGATGTTAAGCGACGATGCCACCGTAGAACGTAGTAGACTAAACCTAGAAGGCGGGATGAATCCCTCCCTAGCTTCATTGAACATCTAGCTTATCTGGGGGCACGGTAGTGCAGCCAAGTCGAGCAAAAAAATTTCATGCGATGGTCAAGTCGATCTATTAATTTATGGCATCGAACGCGTCTACTACGTCTTCAAATCTTAGAAAATCAAAGGAATCTTCGAATGGATTGTAATGTTGTATCGTGTCTGATTAATAAATACTGAGTTTATCAACATGCTGCGAGTATTATTTCGAGGCTCCGACGCGACGCATCAGATCAGTTGACGGGCCACCTGACCTATACCCACACAACGCCCCGTCACTCGTAAAACATAAAAGATTTTACCGACTTGGTAATACATGGATCTCACAACTTTTTATTTTTACAGTAGAAGAGCTGCGAGTTGCGAGACTTAGTTTTTTTATAAGTTATGTTTTTGGAGACATTTCTATATTTCTAATGGACGACGAGAATAACATTAATAGTGCGTAATATAACAAAATAGAAAGGTGTTGTTACTTAAGTTGACGTCACACAGAGTCGGCAAGCAAGGTCATGCGATCGCGATCTTTTAAGGTGACGCCACACACAGGCAGGAAAGCGTTCGCGTTGTGGGACGGAATTTTTTTAATGTTCGAATTTGTACGTAGCCTGTCACATATAAAGCGAACGCGGGCAGGAACAAAATGAAGATCGCGACCGCTTTACCGCTCCGTCCCGCCTCTATCTGTCAGCTTTATAGACCGAATCATATCGCGCCCGCTTTACATTTATATTAGATCAGCAGGGCTATTCACTTATCGGTTAGGGAACCGAACCGAATACCGAATTGTCAAAAATGTATGAAATGACGTGACATGAAATGTCAAGTTGTATCTACGTAATATGTCATTTCATAAATTTTTGACAATTCGGTATTCGGTTTGGTTCTTTCACGGATAAGTGAATAACCCTGCAGATTAGATAACATAACACTTTATTAATACTTACAAGAACTTAGAACTGAATATAATTTGTAATGTAAACAGTCAGTGTGTATTTACTTGCTTACTCATTATATTTTATTATGTGTGTGCGTAAAAATTCTAACATTGCAAATTCCGTTCCGTATGGTGACCGTTTTGCCGCTGGTCTCGAATCTATGTGACGTCGACTTTAAATAATTAGAGTAACTACCTAGAATTGTACTTTTCAAATATCTATAAAAACCACTAAAACATAAAATAGCGGAAATGGAAGGAAATTGCTTTCATGCCATAAAAATGCGCATAAATAGAAATTAATTGCATTTAATTTGCGACATTTCACGAAAAGGATAAAAAACTCGTATTTATAGTGAATATTGCTGAAAGAGAGTTAATAATTACGTAGTAAAATTAAACTAATAGAAGTCTAAACAATGTTCATCCGATTGGTACGATTTTCTTTAATTTCTGCTATATCTTTTCTACATATCATCTATTGATCAACATCATCATCATCAGCCCACGTTCCTCCGTTGCTGGACATAGGCCTCTCCATGGCACACTTTTTTGACACTTTTTTTTGTATACACGAAGTAAGAAGACTAGCAAAACGCTCACCTGATGGTAAGAGATAACGCTGCCCATATTTAGTACAGTGCTACCCAGGAAAGGTAAAATTCTAGGGTGCACTGCGCCGACGCTTCTTACTTGAGAGTCATAAGATGATGATTTTATTTTTATTCCTTAGACCACGATCTCGCGTGATGCTAAGCGACTAAACCTAGAAGGCGGGATAAATTCCTCCCTGGCTTCACTGAACATCATGCCGGAACACGGTCACAATACATAGATACTTAATAATTATATAAGTGGAGATAGTCGCTCAAGGTCGTTCCTGGTGCAAAGAATGTCCATCGCCATACAACGTGGAAACGCAGCAAGTGTTATGGGCACCTTTCCATCAGGAACGGCTCGGAGCGGTCTTTTTGACAATTTATTATTTTAAATTTACGATATATATTTTTAATTATTTCATCACTATGCAAATAAATATTTATTTATAGATAATTATATATAGATATAATAGTTTATTATATATTTTTTCAGATTCTTCTTTTTTCGACGATGTTGATTGCAGTTGCAAAATCGAACGACATACTTCTAGAAGAAAGTTTAAACAGAAATAGCAATGATTTTGAAGAGTTACAGAACACCATAGCTTATATTATAGAGTTGTTGTTTAGTGAGATCAATGACGAACATTCGATGGATGCTTAATAAAAATATACTTGAATTTTTGTTTTAATTCTGTTTTTTTACAAGTTCTTATTTACTTTCGACTTTTCGTTGTTTGTCTGTCTGTAATCAAATCTTGGAAGTTAAATTTGATCTACGTCCCGGTTTCCCCGATTGAGCTGAAATTTTGCATGCGGCATGCATGTATAAATCGGATGACAATGCAATATTATTATGACATGGCTGAAAGACATAAGGTGGACAGACGACCTTATAAGGTGAAAAAATAAATATTTTTAATCAAATAAATTACAGGGTATTTGGCACATAAAAAGGTAAGTTTTCACCAAATTTCGTTTAAAAAATATATTTTTTTTGTAAAAGATAAAAATAAAAAACCAAAAACTTGGTTTTTTGAATTTTTCACATAAATTTTGAGGTTATGTGAAAAAAGTGTGGATACAAAAGTTTTAGATCTTTTTATTACCTACAACTTTGCGATTTAACTTTTTTCGATAGTACTTTAAGTTTTGCCGGAAATCGAGAAAAACCGTTTTTTACTCTTAAAAACTCACCCCCATCCCCTTCCCGACCTCAGATCGCCCGTAAATTATTTTTCCTTTTATTTTATAATATTCCCCTCCTTTTCTAATGGGTTTCATCCTACTACTATTTTTTTTCAATTTTTATTATTTTTATAGGGATCTTACCCTGGTCTACTGTTGTAATAATTAAATAGAAAAATTATAGAAAAATTGTAATAAATTAATAGCATAATATGGAACAGAATGCAAGGTGACAGTAAATACAATTCAGAAAATACAAAACTGGTTATACTGATTACCCCTTGATCATGATCCCCTTGAACCCCCTCCCCCCTGGATCCGCGCCGGGTTCGACACAAAATCGTGTGACGGTAGCGATTTCCATTGCTTTGCCAGTCTCATAATAAAAGACGATACAAATCGCTTCGTCCGAACTGTATATCTTTTGGGGATAGAACTCGAAGTGCGGGCAAGGTTTTAGACGGCTAATCCTCGGCTAGCCGCACTTTAAGCTTTAGCCATGACAAATCCATCAAACAGTGGTGGCGCAACAAGTGATAAACAGTCGAATTAATACGTGTTTTGGCTATTATCTTTTTTACCATTAAAAAATGGCAAAAGCACAGCTTTAAAGGACTGTAGCCTCGTATATAATATTAATTTCAACTCGATGATTCCACGCGTTCCCAAGTAAAAGAAGCTTGACAGACAGATAGGCGGACAACGTCAGTTTTTTCTTTAGAGGTACGCAACCTTAAAACAACGAGTTCTTTGGCTATTTCATCTGAGCCTTAAAAAAATAAAGCGTTCCAAAAAGCAATGCAATGTGCGTTTTCTTGCGTGGTTGACCTTATTGAAATATGCAACTCTTCTGCGCACATTATATTACGTATACTTAATATCTAAAAAAGTACTGAACCGATTTATATGAAACTATTGTACGATCTACTCGTACCATATCTCGGGTGATACGAGTACGAGAGGAGTGTAAAGATGTGTAGGTATGTGTAAATTAGGTAAGAACGACCTTCCAAATATTTTTAAACGCTTTGGAAGAATAGAATTGAAGGGCACCACCAACCTTCAAATTCACGCCGCCACGAGCAGCAGCAGACGCAGTCCAGCACGACAGTCCTGCAGGTTGGCCAATCACTGCACTCCAAGAAACTAAGTCCGAAGGTTCACAGACACTTTCGTTTAATGTTGGTGGTAACTAGCCACGGCCGAAGCCTATTCATCATCGAAGGACGTCCACTGCTGAATGCTGAACATAGGCTTCCTCTTTGGACTTCCATATGTACCGGTTGGAAGCGACCTGCATCCTGTAGCGTCTTTCGGCGACCTTTATAAATTCGTCTGTCCACCTTGTGGGTGGACGTACTACGCTTCGTTTGCTAGTCCGTGGTCTCCACTCGAGCACTTTTCCGCTCTGCGCGCTATGTGGCCTGCCCATTGCCAACCTTGCTTATCCGCTGGGCTATGTCGGTGACTTTAGTTCGTCTACGGATTTCTTCATTTCTGATTCGACAACACAGAATCTTATAACCGTTATATCTCAGCCATTTATTTATTTTATTTACAAGAAAAAATACGGATCGAATATTTTTTGATTATTAAGATTACGGACTAATTGTATTTAATTTTTTTTTTACCTTGTCAACATCTCTATTGCTAATTGCTAGGCATACCTCTGAAGTCTGAAGTGAGGGTGTAGGATAAAGGATTAATGAATAAAATGGCTGGCACCGACCTCGTAACACAGGATCCTTTCTTCCTTCCTGAGCTCAGGATAGCCGGTGAGTTTCCACGTCTTGTTCTTGCTGGTTGTCGTTTTTCTTAATTATAGTATATCGTCGCGACGGGCACGCACTTATAATTTTTAATTCATTTTCGAGCGCGGACGCACTGATGAAAGAAGTGACATTTTTTTTTTCGGAAAAGGGCGCTGTCGGATTGACGCCGTAGATTGAATTATTTGCCAATGCCAGAACAATTATATTTAAAGTAGATCGCGAAGTTGTGCTAACTTTGTGAAGTACCGGATTTTCTCCAAACACCCTCTGCTCAGAGAGGGTGTTTGGAGAAAATCCGGAACAAATTCAACGTGCTCCCAGCTCTCCGTTATGCTCACGCACTGTATGCGCTTTCTGCAAAATGCAGTACATTTTAAACTAGCTTATGCTCGCAGCTTTGTCCGCATTGCTAAATTCTTTCTTAGCGGAGGTCTACGTCATAAAACCTATCTGTATTCCAAATTTCAACCGAATCCGTTCAGCGGTTTGGGCTGTGCGTTGATAGATCAGTCAGTCAGTCACTCTTTCCTTTTATATATTTAGAAGATGTCAGTGAAGCAGTTTTTGAAACTACTCTCCATTATTATTGCATACAGAATGTTAAATCTAAGTAAATTAATCTAATATTATAAACGTGAAAGTTTGTAAGAATGGATGTCTGGATGTGTGTTTGTTACTCCTTCACGCCTATACGGGTGGACCGATTGAGCTGAAATTTGGTATACAGATAGCTTAGACCCTAGAATAACACATAGGCTATAGAAAAGCGGGTAAAACCGCTGGGCACAGCTAGTTAAATATAAAATGATCGTTAAGATGAGTAACAGAGTAATTCGGGGATGGGACAACAAAAAAAACAGCATAAAATAAAAATAAAATTAAAAGGAATAAATTTTATACAAAAATGCAAACACAATATTCGCTGAAATTTTTCATTTGCAAAACAAGATGGTCTCTTGTAAATAGCTTGCAATTTAATAATCGTTAAAGTTTTTTTTTAATATTATTAAATACCTACCTCTATATCCAAATATATCTAGGCTGTTTCCTATAAGATATGTAGGAGGCAGTCGTTAGGTCATGTTGCAGGCCTTGTAGTAATCTCGGCGACCTGAAACTGCAACATATAGGTTCGCCACACAACCTATAAATTGTAATTTGACTCTGACAGTGTAAGTAGGGAAACCTGTTCTGTTGGAGTATAAACCACAAAAAAAAATATATATATATATATATATATATATATATATATATATATATACTAGCTGCGACCCGCGGTGTTACCCGCGGCACAGTTATTACCGATAAAACTTGTTTATATAATAATTGCCCTAATTTTAACTAACTTTTAAAAACTAAATTCATTTATATATTTAAGCTGACTGTATTAGGTACCCTAACACCAGAAACATGTAGGAGATGTTCGGCTCATTTTGTGAAACGGTTTCTTATTCGGTTCGGTTTTCGGTGAAGTCAGTATTTGACAAATTTATTTCGAATTAAACATTTTTTTCGTAGTTAATTTGGTTGATATTTTTTAATTTGAATGCGGATTCGTTTCGGCTCGGTTTTCGGTAAAGTAAGGATTTGACAAATTTATTTTGATAAAAAAAAAAAAAGGTAGCACTCCGGGAGTGCCGGCAGAAGTGAAAACTTCAATATTAACGTTGTGTTTAATTATAAGTATAAAAATACTATCATTTATGAGGTAGAATACAATGTTTATTTATTGCGCTATCGTACACAAATATGACAATTTATATGTTGTTATTTATAATATTATATCGTTATTTATATATTACATTAAATTTTATCTCTCAGAAAAATCAACTTCCATCCATAATTTCGACGACTTTTACACCATCGTTATTATCAGAATCATCATCGCAAATTTTTACAACTGATACAATTGGTTTATGATAACTGAAGTAAGAAACAAACAGTTTTGATTCGAACCTATTTAAGTGTCTAATAAAGACCGCATCAATAGTAGTTTTGTATTTCGTTGTGCTAAAATTGCGATCATTTGACATAGTTAAACCAAATTCACAGAGCAGCACACTCAAGCACGGTAGAAAGAGTGAGAGATAGTAGTTCCTCTCCCTTCCCCTCGATCTTACGCTTTTTCGATCAGCATCACGTGACCCTGACGCGAGTTTGAAAGTTTTTACCCATACAAAAAAAAGTGCTCAGCGCCGCTAAAGAAGTTTTCACTTCAAAAAAAATTGTAAATAATTTGGTTGATATTTTTAACATGCATATAGTAGAGAAGGCGACCAATCGAAGAAATCATTTCAAATCATAGATTATCAAAATCAGTACAGCATTTCTTGAGTTATGAGTATTGAAACTTTTACGAAGTACCAGGAGACCAGAAACATGTAGGAGATGTTCGGCTCATTTCGTGAGATTCCAGTTAAGTTCGGATTTGACAATTGCGTCATTAAACGAAATCGAATTAAAAAAAAAAGTAAATTGAACACGTCAAATTTATCATTTGTCAAATCCGAACTTCACCGGAATTTCACGAAATGAGCCGAACATCTTCTACATGTTTCTGGTCGAATAAGTAATAAGTAAGTCTAATTTCTACCCATAATAAGCCCATTTGATAAAACACAAACGAAGCACTCATTCTCATAGTAATCCCATTTAGTTTTCAAATGAAGCACCCATAGTAAGCCCATTTGATAAACCACAAATGAAGCACTCATAGTAAGCCCATTTGATAAACC
This sequence comes from Hemithea aestivaria, assembly GCA_947507615.1. Lineage (NCBI taxonomy): Eukaryota > Metazoa > Arthropoda > Insecta > Lepidoptera > Geometridae > Hemithea > Hemithea aestivaria. Next base: position 7,253,582 of record OX382349.1, on the reverse strand, counting down.
ACAAATGAAGCACTCATAGTAAGCCCATTTGATAAACCACAAATGAAGTACTCATAGTAAGCCCATTTAGTTTTCAAATGAAGCACCCATAGTAATCCCATTTGATAAACCACATATGAAGCACTCATAGTAAGCCCATTTAGTTTTCAGATAAAGCACCCATATTAAGCCCATTTGATGAACCACAATTGAAGCACTCATAGTAAGCCAATTTAGTTTTCAAATGAACCACTCATAGTAAGCCCATTTGATAAACCCCAAATGAAGCACTCATAGTAAGCCCATTAAGTTTTTAAATGAAGCACCCTTATTAAGCCCATTTGATTAACCACAAATGAAGCACTCATAGTAAGCCCATTTGATAAACCACAAATGAAGCACTCATAGTAAGCCCATTTAGTTTTCAAATAAAGCACACAGAGTAAGCCCATTTGATAAACCACAAATGAAGCACTCATAGTAAGCCCATTTAGTTTTCAAATGAAGCACCCATAGCAAGCCCATTTGATAAACTACAAATGAAGCACCCATAGTAAGCCCATTTGATAAACCATTAATCAAGCACTCATAGTAAGCCCATTAAGTTTTTAAATGAAGCACCCATAGTAAGCCCATTTAGTTTTCAAATGAAGCACCCACAGTAAGCCCATTTGATGAACTACAAATGAAGCACTCATAGTAAGCCCATTTAGTTTTCAAATAAAGCACACAGAGTAAGCCCATTTAGTTTTCAAATGAAGCACCCACAGTAAGCCCATTTGATAAACCCCAAATGAAGCACCCATAGTAAGCCCATTTGATAAACCACAAATGAAGCACCCATAGTAAGCCCATTTGATAAACCACAAATGAAGGACCAATAGTAAGCCCATTTGATCAACCACAAATGAAGCACCCATAGTAAGCCCATTTGATAAACCACAAATGAAGCACTCATAGTAAGCCCATTTAGTTTTCAAATGGAGCACCCATAGTAAGCCCATTCGATAAATCACAAATGAAGCACTCATAGTAAGCCCATTTGATAAACCACAAATGAAGCACTCATAGTAAGCCCATTTAGTTTTCAAATGAAGCACCCATAGTAAGCCCATTCAATAAATCACAAATTAAGCACTCATAGTTAGTCCATTTAGTTTTCAAATGAAGCATCCATAGTAAGCCCATTCGATAAATCACAAATGAAGCACTCATAGTTAGTCCATTAAGTTTTCAAATGAAGCTCCCATAGTAAGCCCATTTGATAAACTACAAATGAAGCACTCATAGTAAGCCCATTTAGTTTTCAAATAAAGCACACAGAGTAAGCCTATTTGATAAACCACAAATGAAGCACTCATAGTAAGCCCATTTAATTTTCAAATGAAGCACCCATAGCAAGCCCATTTGATAAACTACAAATGAAGCACCCATAGTAAGCCCATTTGATAAACCACAAATGAAGCACCAATAGTAAGCCCATTTGATAAACCACAAATGAAGCACCCATAGTAAGCCCATTTGATAAACCACAAATGAAGCACTCATAGTAAGCCCATTTAGTTTTGAAATGAAGCACCCATAGTAAGCCCATTCGATAAATCACAAATGAAGCACTCATAGTAAGCCCATTTGATAAACCACAAATGAAGCACCCATAGTATGCCCATTTGATAAACCACAAATGAAGCACCCATAGTAAGCCCATTTGATAAACCACAAATGAAGCACCAATAGTAAGCCCATTTGATAAACCACAAATGAAGCACCCATAGTAAGCCCATTTGATAAACCACAAATGAAGCACCCATAGTAAGCCCATTTGATAAACCACAAATGAAGCACTCATAGTAAGCCCATTTAGTTTTCAAATGAAGCACCCACAGTAAGCCCATTTGATAAACCCCAAATGAAGCACCCATAGTAAGCCCATTTGATAAACCACAAATGAAGCACTCATAGTAAGCCCATTTAATTTTCAAATGAAGCACCCATAGCAAGCCCATTTGATAAACTACAAATGAAGCACCCATAGTAAGCCCATTTGATAAACCACAAATGAAGCACCAATAGTAAGCCCATTTGATAAACCACAAATGAAGCACCCATAGTAAGCCCATTTGATAAACCACAAATGAAGCACCAATAGTAAGCCCATTTGATAAACCACAAATGAAGCACCCATAGTAAGCCCATTTGATAAACCACAAATGAAGCACTCATAGTAAGCCCATTTAGTTTTGAAATGAAGCACCCATAGTAAGCCCATTCGATAAATCACAAATGAAGCACTCATAGTAAGCCCATTTGATAAACCACAAATGAAGCACCCATAGCAAGCCCATTTGATAAACTACAAATGAAGCACCCATAGTAAGCCCATTTGATAAACCACAAATGAAGCACCCATAGTAAGCCCATTTGATAAACCACAAATGAAGCACCAATAGTAAGCCCATTTGATAAACCACAAATGAAGCACCCATAGTAAGCCCATTTGATAAACCACAAATGAAGCACTCATAGTAAGCCCATTTAGTTTTCAAATGAAGCACCCATAGTAAGCCCATTTGATAAATCACAAATGAAGCACTCATAGTAAGCCCATTTGATAAACCACAAATGAAGCACTCATAGTAAGCCCATTTAGTTTTCAAATGAAGCACCCATAGTAAGCCCATTCAATAAATCACAAATTAAGCACTCATAGTTAGTCCATTTAGTTTTCAAATGAAGCTTCCATAGTAAGCCCATTCGATAAATCACAAATGAAGCACTCATAGTAAGCCCATTTGATAAACCACAAATGAAGCACCCATAGCAAGCCCATTTGATAAACTACAAATGAAGCACCCATAGTAAGCCCATTTGATAAACCACAAATGAAGCACCCATAGTAAGCCCATTTGATAAACCACAAATGAAGCACCAATAGTAAGCCCATTTGATAAACCACAAATGAAGCACCCATAGTAAGCCCATTTGATAAACCACAAATGAAGCACTCATAGTAAGCCCATTTAGTTTTCAAATGAAGCACCCATAGTAAGCCCATTTGATAAATCACAAATGAAGCACTCATAGTAAGCCCATTTGATAAACCACAAATGAAGCACTCATAGTAAGCCCATTTAGTTTTCAAATGAAGCACCCATAGTAAGCCCATTCAATAAATCACAAATTAAGCACTCATAGTTAGTCCATTTAGTTTTCAAATGAAGCACCCATAGTAAGCCCATTCGATAAATCACAAATGAAGCACTCATAGTTAGTCCATTAAGTTTTCAAATGAAGCTCCCATAGTAAGCCCATTTGATAAACCACAAATTAAGCACTCATAGTAAGCCCATTTAATTTTCAAATGAACCACCCACAGTAAGCCCATTTGATAAACCCCAAATGAAGCTCCCATAGTAAGCCCATTGAAGCAAAAAAATGAAGCACTCATAAAAAAAATTGTACTAAAAACTATCATTAAAATTTCTAGCATTTTTCTAAAATTAAAAATCGAATATGTCAAATTTCTCGAAAAAACTTTAAAATATCATGTCGAATTTGTCAAAAAAATTGAAAATCGAATTTGTCAAATTTCTCAAAAAAAAAAATTGAAAATTCTATATATGTCAAATTTCTCGAAAAAAAATTAAAAATCTCATGTCAAATATGTCAAAAAAATTGAAAATAGAATATGTCAAATTTCTCAAAAAAAATGACAATCAAATACGTCAAAATGACAATTAATTGTCAAATTTTTCAAAAACAATTGAAAATCGAAAATGTCAAAATGACAATTAATTGTCAAATTTCAGTGTCATTTTTTTTAATATATTAGATTTTTAACAGAAACTGTTTCATTTATCAGGATAAAAAGTAGCCTATGTGTTATTCCAGAGTCTCAGCTATCTTCATACCAAATTTTAAGTCAATCGGTTCATCCGTTTAAGCGTGAAGAAGTAACAAACATACACACACACACACTCACACACTCACACACTCACACACTCACACACTCACACACTCACGCACTCACACACTCACACACATACACACAAACTTTCACATTTATAATATTAATAAGATAAGATAAGATATATATCTTATATATATATATATATATATATATATATATATATATATATATATATATATATATATATATATATATATATACTAGCTGCGACCCGCGGTGTTACCCGCGGCACAGTTGTTGCCGATAAAACTTGTTTATAATAATAGCTCTAATTTTAAATAATTTTTAAAAAACTAAATCCACTTTATATAAGTTTTGAAAAATCTACTAAATGGTAGAAATTTAGAAAAATCTACCATAATTTAAAAAATATTTAATCGTAGTTTTTAGTAAAATATTTTATGGTAGAAAAAGCTACCAAATGGTAGAAATTTTAAAAAATCTACTAAATGGTAGAAATTTTGAAAAATCTACCAAATGTTAGGATTTTTGAAAAATCTTTCAAATGGTAGAAAATTGGTTGATATTTTTTAATTCTGATGCGGATTCGGTTCGGTTTTCGGTGAAGTTAGGGTTTGACAAATTTATTTCGAATTTCAATTTTTTTTCCTACTTAATTTGTTTGATATTTTTAAACATGCATATAGTCGAGAAGAAGACGAATCTAAGAAATTATAGATCATCAAATTCGGTCCGGGCATTCTTGAGTTATGAGTATTGAAACTTTTACGAAGTACCAGGAGACCAGAAACATGTAGGAGATGATCGGCTCATTTCGTGAAATTCCGGTGAAGTTCGGATTTGACAAATGACAAATTTGATGCGTTCGATTTTCAATTTTTTTTTGGAATTCGAATACGTCTGATGACGTAATTGTCAAATCTGAATTTAACCGGAATCTCACGATGAGTATTGAAACTTCTACGAAGTACCAGGAGACCAGAAACATGTAGGAGATGTTCGGCTCATTTCGTGAGATTCCGGTTAAGTTCGGATTTGACAATTACGTCATTAGACTTATTTGAATTTCAAAAAAAAATGAAAATCGAACGCGTCAAATTTGTCATTTGTCAAATCTTCACCAAAAACCGAACCGAATAAGAAAGCGAATTTGGAAATCATCGAATTCGAAATAAATTTGTCAAATCCTAACTACACCGAAACCCGAACCGAATAAGAAACCGAATTTTTAAAAAATGGAAAATCGAAACCGAAAACCGAACCGAATAAGAAACCGAATTTGGAAAATATTGAAAATCGAAACCGAAAACCGAACCAAATAAAAAACCGAATTTGGAAATAATGGAAAATCGAAACCGAAAACCGAACCGAAAAAGAAACCGAATTTGGAAGAAATGGGAAATCGAAACCGAAAACCGAACCGAATAACAAAACGAATTTGGAAAATATGGAAAATCGAAACCGAAAACCGAACCGAATAAGAAACCGAATTTGGAAAAAATAGAAAATCTAAACTGAAAACCGAACCGAATAAGAAACTGAATTTGGAAAATATGGAAAATCGAAACCGAAAACCGAACCGAATAAGAAACCGAATTTGGAAGAAATGGAAAATCGAAACCGAATACCGAACCGAATAAGAAACCGAATTTTGAAAAAATGGAAAATCGAAACCGAAAACCGAACCGAATAAGAAAACGAATTTGGAAAATATGGAAAATCGAAACCGACAACCAAACCGAATAAGAAACCGAATTTGGAAAATATGAAAAATCGAAACCGAAAACCGAACCGAATAAGAAACCGAATTTGGAAGAAATGGAAAATCGAAACCGAAAACCGAACCGATTAAGAAACCGAATTTGGAAAAAATGGAAAATCGAAACCGAAACCGAACCGAATAAGAAACCGAATTTGAAAGAAATGGATAATCGAAACCGAAAACCGAACCGAATAAGAAACCGAATTTGGAAAATATGGAAAATCGAAACCGAAAACCGAACCGAATAAGAAACCGAATATGGAAAATATGGAAAATCTAACCCAAAAACCGAACCGAATAAGAAACCGAAAAATCTACCAAATGTTAGGATTTTTGAAAAATCTTTCAAATGGTAGAAAATTGGTTGATATTTTTTAATTCTGATGCGGATTCGGTTCGGTTTTCGGTGAAGTTAGGGTTTGACAAATTTATTTCGAATTTCAATTTTTTTTCCTACTTAATTTGTTTGATATTTTTAAACATGCATATAGTCGAGAAGAAGACGAATCTAAGAAATTAAAGATCATCAAATTCGGTCCGGGCATTCTTGAGTTATGAGTATTGAAACTTTTACGAAGTACCAGGAGACCAGAAACATGTAGGAGATGATCGGCTCATTTCGTGAAATTCCGGTGAAGTTCGGATTTGACAAATGACAAATTTGATGCGTTCGATTTTCAATTTTTTTTTGGAATTCGAATACGTCTGATGACGTAATTGTCAAATCTGAATTTAACCGGAATCTCACGATGAGTATTGAAACTTCTACGAAGTACCAGGAGACCAGAAACATGTAGGAGATGTTCGGCTCATTTCGTGAGATTCCGGTTAAGTTCGGATTTGACAATTACGTCATTAGACTTATTTGAATTTCAAAAAAAAATGAAAATCGAACGCGTCAAATTTGTCATTTGTCAAATCTTCACCAAAAACCGAACCGAATAAGAAAGCGAATTTGGAAATCATCGAATTCGAAATAAATTTGTCAAATCCTAACTACACCGAAACCCGAACCGAATAAGAAACCGAATTTGTAAAAAATGGAAAATCGAAACCGAAAACCGAACCGAATAAGAAACCGAATTTGGAAAATATTGAAAATCGAAACCGAAAACCGAACCAAATAAAAAACCGAATTTGGAAATAATTGAAAATCGAAACCGAAAACCGAACCGAAAAAGAAACCGAATTTGGAAGAAATGGAAAATCGAAACCGAAAACCGAACCGAAAAAGAAACTGAATTTGGAAGAAATGGGAAATCGAAACAGAAAACCGAACCGAATAACAAAACGAATTTGGAAAATATGGAAAATCGAAACCGAAAACCGAACCGAATAAGAAACCGAATTTGGAAAAAATTGAAAATCTAAACTGAAAACCGAACCGAATAAGAAACTGAATTTGGAAAATATGGAAAATCGAAACCGAAAACCGAACCGAATAAGAAACCGAATTTGGAAGAAATGGAAAATCGAAACTGAATACCGAACCGAATAAGAAACCGAATTTTGAAAAAATGGAAAATCGAAACCGAAAACCGAACCGAATAAGAAAACGAATTTGGAAAATATGGAAAATCGAAACCGACAACCAAACCGAATAAGAAACCGAATTTGGAAAATATGAAAAATCGAAACCGAAAACAGAACCGAATAAGAAACCGAATTTGGAAGAAATGGAAAATCGAAAACGAAAACCGAACCGATTAAGAAACCGAATTTGGAAAAAATGGAAAATCGAAACCGAAACCGAACCGAATAAGAAACCGAATTTGAAAGAAATGGAAAATCGAAACCGAAAACCGAACCGAATAAGAAACCGAATTTGGAAAATATGGAAAATCGAAACCGAAAACCGAACCGAATAAGAAACCGAATATGGAAAATATGGAAAATCTAACCAAAAACCGAACCGAATAAGAAACCGAATTTGGAAAAAATGGAAAATCGAAACCGAAAACCGAACTGAATTAGAAACCGAATTTTGAAAAAAAGGAAATCGGCAATTAATTGTCAAATTTCTTAAAAACAATTGAAAATCGAAAATGTCAAAATGACAATTAATTGTCAAATTTCAGAAGTCTTTTTTTTTATTTATTTGATTTTTTACAGAAACTGTTTCATTTATCAGGATAAAAAGTAGCCTATGTGTTATTCCAGAGTTTTAGCTATCTTCATACCAAATTTTAAGTCAATCGGTTCATCCGTTTAAGCGTGAAGAAGTAACAAACATACACACACACACACACTCACACACATACACACAAACTTTCGCTTTTATAATATTAGTAAGATATATATATATATATATATATATATATATATACTAGCTGCGACCCGCGGTGTTACCCGCGGCACAGTTATTACCGATAAAACTTGTTTATATAATAATTGCCCTAATTTTAACTAACTTTTAAAAACTAAATTCATTTATATATTTAAGCTGACTGTATTAGGTACCCTAACACCAGAAACATGTAGGAGATGTTCGGCTCATTTTGTGAAACGGTTTCTTATTCGGTTCGGTTTTCGGTGAAGTCAGTATTTGACAAATTTATTTCGAATTAAACATTTTTTTCGTAGTTAATTTGGTTGATATTTTTTAATTTGAATGCGGATTCGTTTCGGCTCGGTTTTCGGTAAAGTAAGGATTTGACAAATTTATTTTGATAAAAAAAAAAAAAAAGGTAGCACTCCGGGAGTGCCGGCAGAAGTGAAAACTTCAATATTAACGTTGTGTTTAATTATAAGTATAAAAATACTATCATTTATGAGGTAGAATACAATGTTTATTTATTGCGCTATCGTACACAAATATGACAATTTATATGTTGTTATTTATAATATTATATCGTTATTTATATATTACATTAAATTTTATCTCTCAGAAAAATCAACTTCCATCCATAATTTCGACGACTTTTACACCATCGTTATTATCAGAATCATCATCGCAAATTTTTACAACTGATACAATTGGTTTATGATAACTGAAGTAAGAAACAAACAGTTTTGATTCGAACCTATTTAAGTGTCTAATAAAGACCGCATCAATAGTAGTTTTGTATTTCGTTGTGCTAAAATTGCGATCATTTGACATAGTTAAACCAAATTCACAGAGCAGCACACTCAAGCACGGTAGAAAGAGTGAGAGATAGTAGTTCCTCTCCCTTCCCCTCGATCTTACGCTTTTTCGATCAGCATCACGTGACCCTGACGCGAGTTTGAAAGTTTTTACCCATACAAAAAAAAGTGCTCAGCGCCGCTAAAGAAGTTTTCACTTCAAAAAAAATTGTAAATAATTTGGTTGATATTTTTAACATGCATATAGTAGAGAAGGCGACCAATCGAAGAAATCATTTCAAATCATAGATTATCAAAATCAGTACAGCAGTTCTTGAGTTATGAGTATTGAAACTTTTACGAAGTACCAGGAGACCAGAAACATGTAGGAGATGTTCGGCTCATTTCGTGAGATTCCAGTTAAGTTCGGATTTGACAATTGCGTCATTAAACGAAATCGAATTAAAAAAAAAAGTAAATTGAACACGTCAAATTTATCATTTGTCAAATCCGAACTTCACCGGAATTTCACGAAATGAGCCGAACATCTTCTACATGTTTCTGGTCGAATAAGTAATAAGTAAGTCTAATTTCTACCCATAATAAGCCCATTTGATAAAACACAAACGAAGCACTCATTCTCATAGTAATCCCATTTAGTTTTCAAATGAAGCACCCATAGTAAGCCCATTTGATAAACCACAAATGAAGCACTCATAGTAAGCCCATTTGATAAACCACAAATGAAGCACTCATAGTAAGCCCATTTGATAAACCACAAATGAAGTACTCATAGTAAGCCCATTTAGTTTTCAAATGAAGCACCCATAGTAAGCCCATTTGATAAACCACATATGAAGCACTCATAGTAAGCCCATTTAGTTTTCAGATAAAGCACCCATATTAAGCCCATTTGATGAACCACAATTGAAGCACTCATAGTAAGCCAATTTAGTTTTCAAATGAACCACTCATTTATTTATTTATTTATTTATTTATTTATTTATTTATTTATTTATTCATTTACTAACAGTAACTTACAGATAGGATCCAAAACGTTACATTAGCTAATTTATTTACTATAGTTTACTTAAATATTCTAATACACAATTATAAAATTTGGACATATTATCATAAAATATATCCGCATCTGGGTGCTGAGCGAGCAATCCGTTGAAAAGGGCAACAACTCTCGGCGCGGGAGCGTTGTTAGCGTGCACGGTGTGCAGCCCCGGGGGCGGCGCGAGCAGGCGGCGCGTGCGGCGCGGGCCGTGCTCGGCGTCGGCGCCGCGCATGTACTGTCGCGGCACGTGCAGCCGCACCTCGGACAATGCAGTTGGGTTGTTCACTTTGTTGTGGAGGAGAAGGTAGTAGTGGACCATCAGATGTAACTTACGCCTCAGTTCAAGGGTGAACATACCCACCGTTCCCGTCACGAACAGCGAAGGGAACATGTACGGATAGTACCCATACATTTTTTTGTAAATATAGCGGGCAAACTTACGCTGAATTCTTTCGAGCATAAGGGAGTACTTCAGCTCGTGGGGATCCCACACGACCGAGCAATACTCCAATTTGCTACGAACGTATGCAGTGTACAGCGCCATAGGCGCGTTTACATTTTTAAAGTTATAAGATGTACGCATGATATAACCCAACATCCTGTAGGCTTGCTTACAGATCTCTGTAATGTGGTCTCTGAAGTTGATCTTAGAGTCCATGTGTAAGCCGAGATCTTTGAATGCATGAACCCTATCTATAGTCTCATAGTAAGCCCATTTGATAAACCCCAAATGAAGCACTCATAGTAAGCCCATTAAGTTTTTAAATGAAGCACCCTTATTAAGCCCATTTGATTAACCACAAATGAAGCACTCATAGTAAGCCCATTTGATAAACCACAAATGAAGCACTCATAGTAAGCCCATTTAGTTTTCAAATGAAGCACCCATAGCAAGCCCATTTGAAAAACTACAAATGAAGCACCCATAGTAAGCCCATTTGATAAACCATTAATCAAGCACTCATAGTAAGCCCATTAAGTTTTTAAATGAAGCACCCATAGTAAGCCCATTTAGTTTTCAAATGAAGCACCCACAGTAAGCCCATTTGATGAACTACAAATGAAGCACTCATAGTAAGCCCATTTAGTTTTCAAAATATATATATATATATATATATATATATATATATATATATATATATATATATATATATATATATATAATAAAGTAAGTTTGCATAATTTATTTAATATATAAATAAAGTAAGTTTGCCCGCTATATTTACAAAAAAATGTATGGGTACTATCCGTACATGTTCCCTTCGCTGTTCGTGACGGGAACGGTGGGTATGTTCACCCTTGAACTGAGGCGTAAGTTACATCTGATGGTCCACTACTACCTTCTCCTCCACAACAAAGTGAACAACCCAACTGCATTGTCCGAGGTGCGGCTGCACGTGCCGCGACAGTACATGCGCGGCGCCGACGCCGAGCACGGCCCGCGCCGCACGCGCCGCCTGCTCGCGCCGCCCCCGGGGCTGCACACCGTGCACGCTAACAACGCTCCCGCGCCGAGAGTTGTTGCCCTTTTCAACGGATTGCTCGCTCAGCACCCAGATGCGGATATATTTTATGATAATATGTCCAAATTTTATAATTGTGTATTAGAATATTTAAGTAAACTATAGTGAATAAATTAGCTAATGTAACGTTTTGGATCCTATCTGTAAGTTACTGTTAGTAAATGAATAAATAAATAAATAAATAAATAAATAAATAAATAAATGAGTGGTTCATTTGAAAACTAAATTGGCTTACTATGAGTGCTTCAATTGTGGTTCATCAAATGGGCTTAATATGGGTGCTTTATCTGAAAACTAAATGGGCTTACTATGAGTGCTTCATATGTGGTTTATCAAATGGGCTTACTATGGGTGCTTCATTTGAAAACTAAATGGGCTTACTATGAGTACTTCATTTGTGGTTTATCAAATGGGCTTACTATGAGTGCTTCATTTGTGGTTTATCAAATGGGCTTACTATGAGTGCTTCATTTGTGGTTTATCAAATGGGCTTACTATGGGTGCTTCATTTGAAAACTAAATGGGATTACTATGAGAATGAGTGCTTCGTTTGTGTTTTATCAAATGGGCTTATTATGGGTAGAAATTAGACTTACTTATTACTTATTCGACCAGAAACATGTAGAAGATGTTCGGCTCATTTCGTGAAATTCCGGTGAAGTTCGGATTTGACAAATGATAAATTTGACGTGTTCAATTTACTTTTTTTTTTAATTCGATTTCGTTTAATGACGCAATTGTCAAATCCGAACTTAACTGGAATCTCACGAAATGAGCCGAACATCTCCTACATGTTTCTGGTCTCCTGGTACTTCGTAAAAGTTTCAATACTCATAACTCAAGAACTGCTGTACTGATTTTGATAATCTATGATTTGAAATGATTTCTTCGATTGGTCGCCTTCTCTACTATATGCATGTTAAAAATATCAACCAAATTATTTACAATTTTTTTTGAAGTGAAAACTTCTTTAGCGGCGCTGAGCACTTTTTTTTGTATGGGTAAAAACTTTCAAACTCGCGTCAGGGTCACGTGATGCTGATCGAAAAAGCGTAAGATCGAGGGGAAGGGAGAGGAACTACTATCTCTCACTCTTTCTACCGTGCTTGAGTGTGCTGCTCTGTGAATTTGGTTTAACTATGTCAAATGATCGCAATTTTAGCACAACGAAATACAAAACTACTATTGATGCGGTCTTTATTAGACACTTAAATAGGTTCGAATCAAAACTGTTTGTTTCTTACTTCAGTTATCATAAACCAATTGTATCAGTTGTAAAAATTTGCGATGATGATTCTGATAATAACGATGGTGTAAAAGTCGTCGAAATTATGGATGGAAGTTGATTTTTCTGAGAGATAAAATTTAATGTAATATATAAATAACGATATAATATTATAAATAACAACATATAAATTGTCATATTTGTGTACGATAGCGCAATAAATAAACATTGTATTCTACCTCATAAATGATAGTATTTTTATACTTATAATTAAACACAACGTTAATATTGAAGTTTTCACTTCTGCCGGCACTCCCGGAGTGCTACCTTTTTTTTTTTTTTTATCAAAATAAATTTGTCAAATCCTTACTTTACCGAAAACCGAGCCGAAACGAATCCGCATTCAAATTAAAAAATATCAACCAAATTAACTACGAAAAAAATGTTTAATTCGAAATAAATTTGTCAAATACTGACTTCACCGAGAACCGAACCTAGGATATAAATATATATATATATATATATATATATATATATATATATATATATATATATATATATATATATATATATATATATATATATATATTTATATCCTAGAACCGTTTCGGCGTCCAATATGGAGTTAATTGCATTTAAAATGGCGTCCACCTGCTTTTGGCGTCCCATATACGGACGTCATTTTGGTTGACATTGCCAAACCACGCGTCTTGGTCTAAAGTACTATGTGAACTATGTAAAAAAAAAAAAAATTGGACTTCACTTTACAGCCACAATATAAGAAATTGTATTTCGATTAGTTCTTGGCAATTTCGTTTGTAACGTGTAGCGCTGCTGTAGCAAAATATACATTTGACAACAATGTAACGAATGAATGCGTCTTGCGACCTTGACATTGTTTATTACTAAGAATTCGGCTTATCTACTTCCTGGCCGCCTGGCGCGTTTAACCTATGGCTTGTGCAAAAGTAAACCTCACATTGATTTAACTTATTACAAGCTTTTATTTACTTTCACTTGTCAGTTGTCTGTCTGTAATCAAATCTTGCTAGGTAAATTTGACCCACTTCCCGGTTTCCGATTGAGCTGAAATTTTGCATATATGTATAAATCGGATGACAATGCAATATTATTATGACATGGAGCTGATCTGATGATGGAGCTGGAAGGTGGCCATAGGAACTCCGTAATTAAACGACGTAACCCCATCGAGTTTGGGCTCATTTGATTCGTCTTGACGAGTACTTTATGATGCTAGATGGTAATAATAATAATAAAAGCTTGTTTTTTGTAAGTATTTTTAATACTTATAAAAAACAAGCTTTTACCACCCCGGTGGAAAACGTCTTTTATTTAGTGTTTTGAAAGTATTTTCTTATAACTATTACATTTTACTTGCTATTATAATAAAACAAACTTATTTATTGATTTATTTATTAAAAAACCAACAGCGATTTTTTTTTATTACATTTTCATACGACCATAATAATAGAGCAGGTTTCCGTTCATTTTAACGTATATAGGGTTTTTGGTTATTCAGTACATTGGTGTATAGGGCCTTATTGGGGAGGTCTTTGGCCATGTTTTGAGCGTAATATATGTTCCGCAAAAATTTACGGTTTTCGAGATATTTAAATTTTTTTGAAAAATCGAGGTGACAATTTAAAAAAATCATAAAAAAATAACCCTGTATAATTATTCATTTTTAATCATCCCATTACGTGGACAAAATATCAGAGTATTATTTTAATTACACAAATTAAATCTAATATTTCTCATTAAAGGAATATAAGAGGATAAGTAACCAATTCGGGCAACTTTTATGAATACCTTGAACCTAAATTGCAAATTTCTCAAAAATATCATAGAATAAAATTTTAGGCAGATTTTTTTAAAAACATTTACATTTCAGTGGCTTTCATCAAAGTTATCAAAATTAAGAATCGGATAAGGAATTACAGAAATCTTAAAGTGACAAGTCACTAAGGGAGCTCTAAATACTGAAATTTTCCTAGAAACTAGTTCATACAAAATGTATGAAAATTTAAATCGTTGGTAAAATATTATCTGTAGCCGTCAAAATGAAGCAATAAGTGAGATTATTAGAACATAAGATTTCATACCACCTTACTTCAGTATTTTGAGACAATTTGTATGAAGCATTTTCAAGGACAATTTGAGTATTTAGAGCTTCCTTTTGTAACTTGTGGCCTCAAAATTTCAGTAAGTTCTTATCCGATTCTTAATTTTGATATCTCAGATAAAAGCTAATAATACGACAATATTTTTCGAAAAATCTGCCTGAAATTTTATTCTATGATTTTTTTTAGAAATTTTGCAATTTAGGTTCAAAGTATTCATAAAATTTGCTAATTTTACAAGCTTTTATTTACTTTCACTTGTCTGTTGTCTGTCTGTCTGTAATCAAATCTTGCAAGTTAAATTTGACCCACTTCCCGGTGTCCGATTGAGCTGAAATTTTGCATGCATGCATAAATCGGATGACAATGCAATATTATTATGACATGGAGCTGATCTGATGATGGAGCGGGAAGGTGGCTATAGGAACTCCGTAATTAAACGACGTGACCCCATCGAGTTTAATTACGGAGTTTATTTGATTCGTCTTGACGAGTACTTTATGGTAATAATAATAAAAGCTTGTTTTTAAAAAGGTTTTTTTTTAATTTCACTTGTTTATATTGATTATTATCATCAAACATATTAATCCAAATAGTAATAATGAAATTGTCAAAGTAGAAATAATGAATAATAATTCAATACGCTGGAGTCCTATAGTCACTGTGTTTATGACTGCATTAGCTGGCTCTGGCCCACCGCCCTCCTGCGTCACCACTGTGCTGCTGGGTGGTAGATGCTGGGTTTGAATCGTCAGGGGCTTCGGTTCGGGCTCTGGCATCATTTCCACGTATGATGGCGACCGGTGGCAATCAATGCTTACGCTACTTGTGTCTGTGAAACAAAGTTAATAGCTGTTAATTAGGGCACGCTTCTAGAGCTAGTAAAGATTTACTAATTGACATTGTCCATTTTTTTTCAATAGTATTAATTCCGAAATCATTTTAAAGGAATAAGTTTATCTGTAGTTAAACTGCATTTTTTTTTCTATTCTATTCTTTAAATAAAATAATTGTATTAAAATTAGTTTACTCACCTAATTGCTCCGTTTTGTCCGAGAGATTCGGTGAATTAGGAGAAGCCCAACATACTTCTTCTTTACACGCCATATTTAAAAAATAATGAAGCAATAATTACTTTTAGCTTATGGTGTTGTCTCACCAAGGCTTATAAGATAACTAATGTTAGGATGGGTCACTCTCCACATTCCAAACGGATATCATTACAAAGTATTTTAGCAACGAGTGTATTAAAATGTTATTGTTTAAACTATTATTATAAACAGGAAATATTTGATAGGTCCCGAAACGATTTTAAACATTCTTTCACCATCAGAGAGCTACATTAACCCTGAGTAACATATGACCATATTCATGCAATGCTAAATGCCCAGGATTCCCTGGCTATCCTGTAGTGCTCTGAAAAGAGGGCAAGGGAAGGAATAGAATATAAAAGGGAAGGATATGCTCTGAAAGCGCAAATCTGTGTTTTGTTGGCGTAAAATTGACTCACACTCCATCAAGAGTTGCCTATAGTATAGAGATATCCTTATAGTAGGTACATCATTTCCAATAAAAAAAAAAAAATTAAAATTGGTTCGCGAGATATTGAATTATTTTTCCATTTATCGCTCACGTACGTTATTCAAATTTAAGACTTATAATATGGTTTTGTCACGGATACCATTTTCAAAATTAGACCAAATTGAAATGAGACCACACGGACACTAGCACCAACTTTCAAGTAAAACAAGTGAATTAAATTAAAAATTAAAAAAAACCCCAACGCAATACGTTATTCACAATTTGTGATGGCGGACATCTTGGATTTTAAATTTTATATAGAGGGCTGTATTCTACTCGTTAAGCCATTTTATTTGATACCCATATTGAGGGTGGTCGTGGAGGAAAAAAGTAATTCGCCATTTTGTAGCGGCGGCCATCTAGGACCGATTTCCACCAAACATAGCTAAGAACACTCGACTAACTTTACTTCCAAACAAAAAAAACTAAATCAAAATCCGTTCATTCGTTTGGGAGGTACGATGTCACAGACAGACACACACACACAGACAGACAGACACGTCAAACTTATATAACACCCCGTCGTTTTTGCGTCGGGGGTTAAAAAGAATTAACAAAATAGGTCCACCCAATCAAAAGTTTAGAGGTAACATACATGTGCTATACAGATAAATAAAATTGGAGTGTCTGTTTGTAATATTAATATAATCGTTTTTACTAAGTACATAGGTACACGATACATATACCTAAATAACCTTTTTTAGATTTTTTGTCTGTCTGTTTGTTTGATCCGGGTAATCTCTGAAACGGCTGGGCCGATTTTGACGCGACTTTCACTGGCAGACAGCTGATAACTTTGCGCGTAATATAGGCTTAATTCCCGGAAAATAGGGTTCCACATAAATCAAATAAAACCCTTATTTTAAATTGAAGGCGGGAATCAAATGTGGCGTGAGCAAAGCCGCGGGCGGATGCTAGTTAAACAATAAAATTACTGACGAATTGAGAATCTACACTTGTTTTTAATTTGGTTAAAAAATACAACGTTTCATAACAGCACGCAACAAAGTATGCACAGCAAGGACGTCAATTGTACATAAAAGAAGAGGGAATAGTCGAAATATACGATGACGCCATATAGGCGTAGATATAAATGTGGGTCTCAATAGGTACCAGAATGAACAGAAATTGAATATTGATGTATAACTATAATCTTGTAATTTAAAATTCATCACATATGAACATGGACGCAAAACTGATGTAAATTGGGGGGACGCTGAAATGGAACTGGGATGTAAATATATATATATATATATATATATATATATATATATATATATATATATATATATATATATATATATATATTTATATATATATATATATTTAAAAGAAAAAAACATAAACTTTTTAAACAGACTAAAAGCGAGTTAATCTATTTATATACATATATATATATATATATGTATATAAATAGATTAACTCGCTTTTAGTCTGTTTAAAAAGTTTATGTTTTTTTCTTTTAAATATAGCTTATCAAAGTAGGTAATAAATTTAAGTAATTTGTTAGGTTTTAAAGATGGTGTAATGGTATAATTAAATGTTGTATATTACCTTTAAATAGGCTAGAAACACTAAAAGAAGCATATTCACAGTTTTGTTTTACTCGAGCATACACAATGATTTTCCGTTTGGTACGTTAATATTATAAACAAGTGAAAATTAAAAAAAACTTTTTAAAAACAAGCTTTTATTATTATTACCATAAAGTACTCGTCAAGACAAATCAAATGAGCCCAAATTCGATGGGGTTGCATTGTTTGATAACAGAGTTCCTATAGCCACCTTCCAGCTCCATCATCAGATCAGCTCAATGTCATAAAAATATTGCATTGTCATCCGATTTATGCATGCATGCAAATTTTCAACTTAATCAGACATCGGGAAGTGGGTCAAATTTAACTTGCAAGATTTGATTACAGACAGACAGACAGACAGACAACTGACAAGTGAAAGTAAATAAAAGCTTGTAATTAAAAAAAAAACAAATAAACTTTCTCTTGTAAATAAACGGCATAGTCTCACTTGTATTTACTTCGGCTTCGTGCCGACCGACAGTGACAACAACAGACAGACAAGTGAGAAGACAAGTGACAAGTGACAGTACAAGTGAGTTTATGCCGTTTATTTACAAAGATGAATCTAAATACTAACGAATCGTTTAGTGTAAAAATAAACTTTCTTATTCAACGAAGTAAGAAGACAAGCTAGACGCTCTCCGGTTGGTAAGAGATAACGATGCCCATACAGCGCCACCCAAGATTTCACAATGATGATTTTTTTCTTTATACTCAAGAGTTATATAAGATGTTAACACTCTTTAGCCTAGTAATTTCACTAGCTACAGCCCTCCATCTTAAGCACAGTATTGTTTGCACATCATAGCTCAGGCGGTAGAATAACTGGCACTGTTGGGGTACCCACCTAGACGACTTGTTGAGCGACTAGACGTGCGTCTTGCTTGTCTTCTTACTTCTTCACATAAAAAAAAACACGGCCCACCTGATGGTGAGTGGCTACCGTGCTTATTTCAAAACTGAATTCATATCTTATTAGGACAATCTTGATGCTTTCCATCGTGACATCTCATTTGCTGGTCCTGATTCACTGTCATAAAAACTGTAATACCACTCTCTCCCTCTCTCTCTCTCTCTCTCTCTCTAGTTGTATCAATAAAGTGTTATTTAATCTAATCTAATACATTTTTTCAGGCTTTCGTGGTTCTTGGCGTGACTGTGGCCATAAGCGAAGCTGGCCTTGCTAGTTTACCCGGTGGACTGAGTCAAATAACTCAAGTCGTTGGAAATGGTGCAGATGGAACAACTGGTCTAACTGGTTCCAGTGGATTACCCGGTCTAACTGATTTAACTAGTACAACTGGCTTAAGTGGAGCGAATCCCTTAAGTGGTTTTGGAAATCTAGTAGGAGGTTCGGGTAGTACAAACCCTTTCCTAAGTTTCATACAGCTGGCTATAGACGCCGGAAACTTCTTTTTATCAATTGCAAAACAGTTTTCTCAAGCGCAGTCTGGTGGTAACACTGCTATTATTCCTGGTTCCATTATAAATGATAGTGATAATAAGAATTAAATATTTTAAATAGCATATTTTAAATACATGTTTGGCGGTAGCCTATAGACCCCTATGGGCTATCGCCAAACATGTAAAACACAAGGATTCATAGACAAAATTGCGTACATTACTTGCTTATACTACTAGTATTCTTTTATCTGTGCTTATACCTAATACGAACACGACGTTTCTCATTAATATGAGTATTTATAATAACAAATGCGGCAATGAACATTGAAGTTGTCATCAATCGTAGTGGGTGAGAATTAGCCAATAGCCCCTCAGAATTGAAAAATAAAGAAGAATTGGTTGAAATGTTGCAATAATTAAATAGCACAATTGACAATGTTGTAATAATTTAGGAGCAATAAATTTATATTGTAAAATTTGTTCAGTGACAATACAATTGAGAAATTACATGCATTTAAGTAGCAAGAATCTGTACGTATAGTTATTGTGAAAAATAACGCAATGATCAATGTTGTAACTGCTATTTATTGAGCAATAGTACAATTTTATTTTTAATAATAATATTATTTATAAAATCTGTTATAATATTATTAGACAAAATGTACTAACATATCAACAATGAAATAATTGTTACCAAGAAACTGCAATACATTGTTATAAATAAAATTCTTGAATATATTTTTTGTTTTATTTGGTTTGATTTTAATGTGGTGGACATTCGGTCACGTACCTACTACGATAGTCCCGTAACACTGATTACTATAGTCTCAAACACTGGCGTTTATAGTTTCGTTACACTGGCTTTAGGTATAAATTAATAGTCTCGTTACAATTTATAAAATGGCTCATTCTCATGGAATCGATTCTCATCGTCACCTTCATGGCAATTCTTATTTATTGCTTATTTGTAATGTTTATGTATAATATTGTATAGAGCTGGATAACACGAGTAAACTGTTATATAAATGATTTAAATCGTACGTTTCATTTCGAAGAAAAACTGTTTTGACATTTTCGACGCCACGAAAGTGATTCAGTCATTATTATTTTACAACTTTTTCAAGTAAAACCCTTTTTAAAGAATAAATCTACCAAATATGTATAATAAAACGACATTTTACGTAAAAACAAACCTCACTACCAAAAACATATGCGTAATTTGAGATATTACTTTACCATTCACTTTACTTTTTTATTAGTCAGAAATTTGGTTTGTATGTATTAAAACCCTAACATAACAGATACAGTACTTTTAAGTAGGTTAAAAGGCCCTTTCAAAAGAAAACAATACATAAAAATCACTTTCGTGGCTCAAAAATCACCTTCATGGTAAAAAACGCTATGAAGGTGATGCCACGCTGGTGACGAAAATATCCCTTTTTGGTGAAATTCTGGAAAGTTTAGGTATAATGTATAAAATTAAATACTACATCTTTATTTCGCACATTTTGGCGTTTCGAAAAGCTAGCTTTGATTTAAATAACTAAAATATAATGCATAAAAATGTTGTCCATGCAAGTGATTGGTACACCCATGAATAAATTGAAACTTAGCAATTATATTTTTTTCCACGGCTCGATAAGTCCTAGATCCTACTTCTACGATTGCAGAACATGGCCATCATTGAAATGAATCGAACTCTGCATTGGATTGTTGATCTTATGTTTCACAGCAGCCGTTAAACTACGCAAATCTAAAGCACCTTAAATCGTGTGACCGCCGCATTATATTATTTTAAATTCAAAATAATACTGAAATCTTTTTTTAGCCTGTAGACCCTAAAGTATATTTATTTGCGATAATTTTGGTATATTTTACAAACAGATACATGAAAATTTGTTAAAGTAGTGCCCAAATGTTTAACTGAAACGCAAAGTGTGACACCATGAGAATACGAAAAATGGCCCCGATTTTGACCTTTCATGTTAAATTTTAGTATTATTTTCTGCGTGTATTATGACAATCTTTATTTATTTTGTAGCTTAATATATGTTTTATCCACCTATCCACAATTCATATCTCTGTCTTAAACCGTTTAGGAAATATAACCGTGTGACCATCAAATTTGAGCTAAAATGAGAATGAACCAAATACCAAGTTATAAAATAGAAGCAATATATTGCTAAATGCATAAATACCTACTTAATACAACATAATATTAACATAAAATTCGCAAATTTGTATTAATTATTATAAATCGAATTATTTAATATTATAGATAGATAACGCTTTATTGTACACAAAAGTTACAGAACAAACAATATCTAACATTTAATTAATGATTTTGAAAAAGTGTTACGATTGGCGGTCTTATCGCTAATAGCGATCACTTCCTGGCTACCAAGGTATTAGGCAATATTATTACTATATAATAATTTTTAGCGCACGTTCAGCATGTGCTGGGCGCTGGGTATTCATTGTCTAGAATTCAGATGAGTAGCGTCCGTGGCACAGTGGTCGTACGTCCGAAGTCCGGCTTGACCGTCCGGAGACCCCGCACGCACGCACGCCCGCACGCCCGCACGCCCGCATGCGCGCACGTGCGCACGCGCGCACGCACGCACGCACGCACGCACGCACGCACGCACGTCAAACTTATAACACCCCGTCGTTTTTGCGTCGGGGGTTAAAAATAGAGCAACGGACATACAATTAGACATACCTATTACAGATTATAAGACATATGAAATGAGCGTGTCATTTCATATGTCTAATCTAGATGGCGCTGGCGCGGCGTTATTATCATTTTCCCAACACGTTCCATAATGTATACTATCCTAGATCAACAAACATTTTAAACAACGTAGTTATTTAGATCTTAATGCCCATTTTCCACTCCATAACGGATATAAGCAGGAAATAGATAAAGTTACTCGAAGTAGTTAAATTAATAAGCCGTTTAAGTGTTCATTAACGGTTTTTTTTATAATGTTAACGAATAACTTTTTAACTTGTAAAATAACTGTTAAAGACCAACCTAATAAAATTAATTAAATAAGGTTAATTTCATTAAAAACTAAATGTTATAGATAGATAGATAGATAATCCTTAATTGAAACATAAAAATGTACAAAAACAAACTTAGAACTACTATATAAAAAAAACTAAGTGTTACAATTGGCGGTCTTATCGCTAATAGCGATCTCTTCCAGACAACCGTGCAATTGTAATTCACATGGGTTAGGTGGTGTGTTATATATATGTTTATATAACATAACTAAATGTTATAAGGTAATAATGTTTTTCTTTACTACAAATTTAATAACCACCTCTGGAGTCAATTCTGGCAACAAGTATACTCGTAACTCATACGTACTCGCCGCCTAGATCTGGGTTTTAAGGGCTGAAAAAAAACGAGAATTATACGCTGCCGACGCCCATAGGCGTACCCAGCTTCTGGCCTAGAGGGGGGCAGGCAAGGGCGGATTCAGATTTTTTTTACTGAACTTGAACTTTATGCCTGTGTTATGTGCCCATATGTTTTAACGTTGAGCAGGTAGGACCTATTTAAAGGTACACCATACTTTGATTTCGGCTCGCACAGAGTGTATTCTTCCTTTAAATAGCGCGAACATGCTGCAAGCCCCGAGAAAATTTTATATTTTTGTTAGCGAAAATACTGCAGTTAATTTACTGCGAGCGTTGCGGTAGAAAAATTAAAATATACTACCATAATAATACCATATATTCGCGAGCAGCTTGCTGCGAGCGCCAAGAAAATTTTATATTTTTGGCAAGGAAAAAAGTGTGGTTAACTTGCTCCGAGCAGTGGAAAAATTATAATATTCTTCCTTAAAATAGCGCGAGCAGCTTGCTGCGAGCGCCAAGAAAATTTTATATTTTTGGCAAGGAAAAAAGTGCGGTTAACTTGCTCCGAGCGGTGGAAAATTATAATATTCT